>PVJO010002851.1:119156-134718 GCA_004026905.1 Hystrix cristata | reverse complement strand
AGTTATGCATGAACCAATATTGAAATATGCGCAAATTATCATCAAACAAAGTTTGAAATAGCTTCACAGCATTAGAATGAGCTGTGTATGAACTGGAAATAGACTGTTTCATGTGTTAGGAAACCTGAAGTGAGAGTATTGTCGACAGGATAAAATGTATTTTTCTCTCCTGAATTAAAGCCCTGGGGAAGGAGTCCTGAAGTTGTATGGTTCTGCCTCCGACTCGGGGACCCAGACTTCTAGTGTGTTTGCCTTAGCGTGGTGGCCAGACTTCCAGCAATTACATTCAAATTCCAGGCAACAGGAAGCAAAGAAGACTGCATAAAGGAAAAGCCCGTTCTTTGACAGTGCTTTATGAACATTTCACATAGACTGAAACTCATGTTTCACTGAACAGAATTGTTCTTATTGTGCACATGAAGCTGGGGAACAAAATTTTTATCTGCATGACACGTGCCCAAATTAAAATCACTGCTCTTTTTATTAAGGCAGACTAATCAGTGAGATATTAAAACACATTCTTTGTCAAGAAAAAGAATTCTTTCAGTTAGATATAGAGAAATATGTGAAAAAGTGTGCTGAAACTATAAAGACTTCCGAATTGCTTTCTTAGAGACATTTGTTACTTTGAGGTGTTTGTTATAATATTCTATGTTTATTTATTTGTGTGATACTGAATAGGAAATGCTATCCTAGACCAGTGGTTCTCAGTGGGAGAGACTGTCGTCCCCCACCCTTTCCTGTCAAACATTTGACATTGTCTGTAGTCACTTTGGGGTTTCAAACCATGGAACATACTTCTGGTATCCTGTGGGAAGAGACCAGAGATGATGCTGAATACTATACAAGGCAAATGACAACTCCCAACATAGACAATTATCTAGCACAAGATACCAGTATGGAAATGAAAGCCTAGATATTTCTCTCACTCTCTCATTCATTCATTCATTCATTCATTTGTTTATTTGGTCATCACCAAAGTCAGTATCTAAAATGTCAGCAACTACACCAAGAGAAACAGCAACAGCAACAAAAATAAAACGCTAGCATTGAAAGTTTTTCTCAGGGAAGTGAATAACATTGAAATAAAAATTAAATCTATTAATATACATTTAATAAGGTGTTGCAAAGCCAATATCAAAATTTTACAAGGACCAAAGATGTAATGTAAGAGAGCCTTGATATATGTAAGATGACAGATGGCAAATGGCACTTGTCTTTGGTCGCCAAGAAACCATAGAGGGGCTATGAGATTACCCTGAGTTCCCTGAACTGAAGATCAAAAACTCCTTCTAAAAGGGGTAGCTTTTGTTCATTGCTAGCCTGTTGTTGCTTTATTAGTATCCTGGGCAGACATAACAAAATACCATACACTGCGTGGTTTCACACTATGAAAATTGGTCGTCCCAAAGTTCTGGAGCCTAAAAGTTCTAAATTAAGGTGTGGGAAAGGCCACACTCTCTCTGAAGGAGAGAGGCAGAGCCTTCCCTGTCTCTTTCTAGCTTCTACTGGTCACCAGCAGTCCTCGGTGGCCTTGGCTTGCAGACACAAATACCAGTCTCTGCCACAATGAAGTTCTTCCTGTGTGTGTGTGTGTGTGTGTGTGTGTGTGTGTGTCTGTGTTTGTGTGTGTACTCGTCTATTCATCTGATATGTATATATTCGTTTGGCATTCTCCCATCTGTGTGTCTTTGTCTGCGTCCAGATTTTCTTCATAGAAGGATAACAATCTTTGCAATAAAGCCCATCCTAATCCGGTATTACTTCGTCTTGATTACATCTATGAAGTTCCTGCTTCAAAATAAGGTCAGGTTCATAGGTGCTAGATGTTAAGACATTATGTTTTTGGAGAATACAATATAACAAAAAAGTTACCATTTAATAACTTGGCTCTATGATTTGCTAGAAATCATTTTTCGAAGTAAGTGGAAAGTTCAGCTTTTACATTTTATTTTTTCCAGTGCTAGGGACCGAACCTGGGGTCAGGCTCATACTAGGCAAGCGTCCTACCACTTAGCTACACTTCCAGCCCAGGAAATTCAGCTTTTATATTAAATCTTCAAATCTCTATAATTTGGATTTGAAAAAATACATCCGTGGGCTGGATGTTGTTTGTGACTTTGAAAACTTGCCATTTCCCTCTTGGTCGGTAAAGAATGTGTAACAGAATATGCCCTGATTTTCTCTACGATCTGGCACCATATAGAATAAAAATAGTGACAGTGGAAAAATAACTGCAGAGATGGAGAGAAAATATGGAATTCCTGGGACATAGCTGACAAAGAATTGTGTGACTTGGAAGAAAAATATAAGTGATGAGTCAAAAGTAGCTGTTGTACCAAAAGCAACAAGTGAATATGAACATACGGCATGTGCGTAGAGATATTCTAGGCAAAAGTTCAAGTAAGTTTTCACAAATAGTGTGTAAACCTGCATCCAGTGGCTTATTTGCATGGGTAAATTAGTTTATATATCATTGAGATTAATACCCTCATTCATAGATTAAACTTCTGGGATGTAACACCTGTTGGATATTTGGTGGACATTTTAGCATTGTTGATATGCATGCTAACGGTGAATTTAACATCTAATCTGACATATTTTTGGAAACTGAATACAAAATATTTTCTATCTCTCTATATTTGAACTTTCAAATTTCTACATTCAGAATTAGCAGGCAAAGTCAATACTTATGAAGTGAGATCAAAATATATGCCGGAAGTTTAAATTAAAAAATATATTACAGGAAGTTGGGGATTTAGCTCAGTGATAAAAGTGCTTGCCAGGCAAGCGGTAGGCTCTGAGTACAATCCCCAACACCCCCCCCAAAAAAAAGAAAAATTCAATTATAATAAAAGACACATCACCATTAATCCTTCTCACTTCAAACACAGTTATACCACTGTTCTTGCCACTTTTTGAAGCAGTTCTGGGTATTTTCTTTTATGAGTCTCTTTAGTTAGGCTGCCGTAGCTGCCTTAGTGTCCTGAATAGAGCCAAAACATTTACCTTTCATGCTGATTTTGACATTGGGAAAGAGCCAAAATCACACAGTACCAGTTCTGGTGAATAAGGTACTTGAAGACACACTGTAATGTTTTTTCAAACTTGGCCTTCTGTTTGATGGCACTTGGTAGCAGCATTTTGTTCACAGCTTTAAAGACACTCATGAAAGAGGACTTCCAGAACTGCTTCAGAATGCAGCAAAAATGATGGGATAAATATTTTAAGGGGGTAACAATAGCAATGCATCTTTTACTGTAATTTTTTTAAAAATTTAAACATCCACTACATGCTTGTTTTTTAATTTAGCTTTTATTAGTACTTGTTTGCAATATAGAATGATCATATTCATCATGGCGGATTTGTACATGTACATAACACATCTTAATTCTTTTTTCGTTTTGTTCTTTGCTCCCCTCCCTCCAACTCTTCTTCCCCTCCCTATTTATAAAAGCTCTCTATTTCTACTTTTTCCTTTTAGTTCTCTTTTTTCTTTAAATCCCTTTTCCCTTTCTTCCCTCCCCTCCCCTCTTAACCATTTGAACGAGTTCTTCTTACTTCCTAACATCTACCCTCCATTTTCCTCCTTATTTATATTTTGGGTTTTTCACACAAGAGAAACAACGTGGTATTTAAACATATTTGTCTGATTTATTTCATTTAAGTTTATGACCTCGAGGTGATCACCCCTCTTATATTTTCAAAATTCGTATGCTCCTTCTTGAGGCCAAGCGTGGAGTTAATGCCACCTCAGTCTCGTCGGTTGAGTAGGAAGAAGTGGTTGCCGTGGAAACAGCAGCAAAGGGTGAGTGGATGCTGGGCTGGCATAGTGACAGCAACGACACTTACCTTCTTCCTTGTCTCTCTCCTTTCCACCTTCACTCCTTCCCTCCCATATACCCTTTTCCTTCCTTCCTTCCTTTCCCCTTTCCTTTCTTCCCTTCTTCTTTCTTTGTATTTTATATTTATTAAATGACTAACATCTGACTCTGCTCTAAATACTTAAGAAAATGTCAGTAAAATTATAGCCCATTACTTGAAGATGAGTCAAGTCGGATAACAAGACACAGACCTTCGAAATTCAGTGACCATCCTGTAGAGACCCGCACTGGGCACAGTGCGAGCAAGGCAGGTGCAGCCGGGGGCGGGTGGAACTGTGTGCAGATGTTTGGGTTACCCTCTCTGAAAAAGATTTGAAATATTTCATGACGTGTGGATAGGAATTTATTAGGTGAAAAAGTACAATTAAGGCTTTACCAAAAGATAAAATCGAATGTGTAAGGAATTACTAGGAAACTGAGGCAATCTGCTAACTAGCAAGCAGTAAGGTGCGGCTTCTTGCCCACGGATGAGTGAGTGGCAGGGAAGCTAGAAAGGTCAGTACCAGGACACCCACAGCATCTGCTAAGAAATTTGGGTTTGATCTTAATGATGTTTTCAAAGTTTAGTAAGGCGAGAATGAAGGAATGAGTGTGGTTAGGAAACTAGGAGAGGGAGTGAGAAGAAAGGCTCAAAGTTTACAAAGCCAGGTCGAAATACAGGTCAACAGTAGGACACATGACGTTAGTGAACAAGTGGAGAGATCCGAGTCTGGAGACTTCAAGTTTATGATACTGTCCTGCACTAAGGTTACAACAATGGGGATAATAAAAGCAGACGGACTCAAAGCAGTGAGATGAGGAGACTGCAAAGTTGAAGGAGAACCAGCAAAGAATATTGAAGAGACAGTATAGAACGGAGTTGTAAGATTTTATTGGGGCAGAGTTAGAACACGATGACTAAAACACGTGTGTTGAGCTGGGGATGTTCTGGTTTCTCGTGAGCCTGAGCTAAAAGAGGAAAGCTGCAGAGAATGTAAGGAGATGCAGGGAAGTGAAGGAAGGAGCCGAAATTTTGAAAGCCACGGTGATGAAGGCAAGAAGAGATGTTATACAGCACCTGAGCGGAGGCTGGAGGTAACCTGATAATTTTGTCTTTGACGGAAGCAATTATAACATGTAAATACACCTAGGGACCGATCCAATGTGCCAAGAGGCCAAAGATCAAACCAGATACAGAGCCACGATACAGAGGTCAGTCTTGATTTCAAGTGCCCTTCGCATTTATTCACTTTCCTCTCTGTCCTTTCCTCACTACCGTGTAAACCTCAACCTTATAGCTAAGAAAGAAATTTTCTGAATTCTTTTGAGGACATGATGTTAATAAAGGCTATTGCTTCCCAGTTTTGTCCTGTATCTGCAGAACCAATGTTTGCGTCAGAAGGGAAGTATTTGTGACATGACTCCAAATTTGTATTTCTTTCTGCTCTCTCTTTCTCTGCATACCCCCACCCCACTGCTGAGGTAACCATCAAGACATTATTAACATAACATGTGAAGGTTACCGTACTGCCTTAAGGCTTTTCATGGAGCCGTAACTTAGACAGAAAAGTCAGAAGTTTTCTTTCTCCTAGTAATCATGATGGCTAAGGGAAATGTAAATAACAGTGGTGATGGAGCTACATATGGTGGATGATCTGATTTTTCTTTGATTTCTTTATGGGCCATGTAATTTGATAGCAACTGATGGTACAAAGGTGCAGATGGTGCGTTTCAGTCAGATCTTATTACCCACAGCGACAGAGTCCAGCTTGCCTTTGACAGCTGTAATTGGCCTCTTCCAGCCTCTTTGGAGTTGGGGTAAAAACATTACCTCTGAGTCCTTGGTGTTTTTGCAAGACAAATAGAATGGTTTATTTTTCATTTATTATTTGTGACAGGAAACTGAAAGAGGAAGGGCTAGCCTAAATTCATGAGAGACAGCAATTCTGTAAGAAAAGTCTCATATCCCGGGAGAATGAGCAGGCACAAAGGTGTGCATAATTTTGTAGTTATGTCAAATGTTTGGCAGGAGTCAATGATAAAATTCTTTTAATTGGTCAGTTAAGTGTCCACCCCAGCTGCAATTATTTCAAATAGTTCCATGAATACAGAGCAACTCCATGAACACATGGCACCTCTAAAGCCTGCTTTCCTCCAAAGCTTCCTTTCCTCTGGCATGGGAATTTAATTAAAATTGAATGTGCTGGCCGGCTCATTGCCTGGTAAGGCTTGTGGCCAGCCCTTGCTATCAGATCTGAGAGCTGTGGCAGCTTTACACTGATGATGCCCGCTGCTCAAATAAGGGCTACGCAAATCAAGATGGATTATGTTAACTCTTTCACCCTTCACTCACAGCTTGCTTTGTAAAAGCCAAAGCAGTCATTTTTATGCAAAGAGAAAATCTTACATTTCACTCTCAGGCTCCTTGCCTGAGATTTCACCTGGATTTCAGAGAAGAGCACATTAAAAAGTACAAGCCCAAGAAAGAGAGATTCTCTTTCGGTTTTTATCTGGTTAGAGAGAATGCCTCACTAATAGTTCTTGACAGAACTCAAAATCTGGTATTCAAATCCCAAGAGTTAGGGCATATTTCTGTGTGGAAACATTTGTACTCTTAAATGAGAGAATTCATGACACTTTTGCTCTCCCAAAGTTGAAAGCTTTCATTGCCCAAGGTCTTTCCTGTAATTGTATGAACCTAAAAGCACAAATCATCAACCACCAAACGATGACATTACTTGTTTTAATTTTCTGTAATCAGTTTAATTCCATTAATATCTGCTCAATATTTAATGAGGGACTTAGGATGGTACATGGCATTCTGATAAGCCTCCCCATTCCAGCGAATATACAAACTTAGACCTAATTGGGAAAATAAATTGATCCTTAAAAAACAAAAAGAAATATGTCATTTATTCAAATATGATCTTTCACCAGCATGCTCTCCTTTAGCAGTAGTCTGGCACCATTAGCAGAAGACTTGGAGGGTAATGTCTAAGCTGGTGACAGTAAAAGAAATCTGAAACTACAATCCTTTAGTAACTCAGACTGTTTTGTAAGGTATGACTTTGATTCAGTTTGGTTTACTTCAACTAAATAGAGTTATTCATTATTTACTTGGTGCTAGGCAGAAACTGTGCCATGTGTTGTGGTTATAAATGTTAGCAAATATGTCCAGCAGGTGACAGATATACCTCTTTGGACGAGTGATTTAATTTTCTAAAACACAACTTTGCATTAACTATTTGCCAGCCAATAAACTACCAGAGATTTCAAATGATAAGGTCCAAGTAGAAAATGATGCATGTGTACAGTTTAAAATTCCTTTCGATAGCTGCTTTAAAATTCTTATCTGAAGAGCTGCTAAATACAGATGGAAAAAATGTAGGAGCGGCGCAGGGACACCATTCATCACAGTTACATTCTGGCATAAAAGAGAGGAATGTTCTGGGAACGAGCTCCCCGTGGACACAGACCATGTCCTGTTTATCTGTATTTCCAAACTGCAGTTTGTGATAGTTACTGATACGTGATTATTGCATAACTGAATCATTCAAAGAATTGAATGAAAAAAATTTGGTAATGGAAGTGGACAATAAGCTTCTAATCAGATAATCCTTTTTTTTTCTCTTTTTCAGCTCCCACGACTTCTCCAAATTAATTAAACTCTTTAAAGCATCGGTTTGCTTATTTGTAATTGGGAATTAACTGCACAAAATGAAGGAATGTGAGTCAATCTTGTAGTGTTTGATATGGCATGTATGGTGTGAATCAATGTTCATTATCGTTGAGTTATTATCCGTTGTGCCTGCACCAAGTTGTCTTCCGTGTAGTTTTATTTTTAATGGCTGAGTTATACCTTCAGAGATTCAAATTCATTGTTTTAAAGTAAGACGCATGATTCTCTCTTTTCAGAAAGCTTCTCAGGTGACCCAGGTGATTATAATGTGAAACCAGGTCAGAAAAGCACAGTTACAGGAGAAACACACACAACAAACACATATTTTTTCCCTACAAATAATCACTAATTAAAGCCAGACAAGTCTGCAATGAATTAAATTTTATTTGTGCTTCTGTCATTCTCAAGGTATTTCTGGAGTGTTACAACGTTCTGGAATGTATCTCACAGATACGTTCACTTCCTGCCTAAGTGTATTGTTCACTATAACTAGACTATAGTGATTACAATTTATCTTCTGGTGGCTTATTTTTCTCTGAAGTTCAATTTTGAGTAAGAACTGAGTATTCCTGTCTCTTTATTATGAATCAGAGAAGAATCGTAGTTCAACAATTCAACATTTGATGACTCAGGTTCCTGAAGACTGGTTTTTTTCACTTTTTCCATTTTCCTATCAGCCTGGAGATACATTATATTCTCTTTTTAGTAAGGCAATTTCCTTGTCTAACTTGTAGACCATCCATTATAATGCTTGAATTTCTGTGATACTTAAAACCATGATCTGAGTGTATGGTTTTATTTTATTAGAACTTTCATGCCTGAGACTATGGTAGACATTTCAATGTATGCCTTAACCTCAGTTGTTTGTTAATTACTGTCTCTTAAAATTAAATTGTTAATTAAAGGTACAAGTGGAACTTAACTATACAAAGGAAATACTCAGTAATGTATTTTCTGAATAAGCAATTATTGTCTAATTTACATATTATAAATTCTGTATTAGATAACTTATTTTCTCACAGTAACTCTTATTATGAGAGTTACAAATATACTGAATAGAGTACTTACCATTTTAGTATTTGCATAGTATACAAAGTTTGTTTTCATTATATTCTTTCGTGTACTCTCAAAAATAATTTCATTAATTTTATCAGATTCTCTTACATTTATGGTAGAAGAACTCACATTTTCCTCTGAATCCTTAGCCCTCAGCACAGCTGTCTTTACCCATGGGCCTTTCCCATATTAATACGTAAAGCACTGCTATCTTGAGGACATTTTGGCCTCGCATGCTACTGTAAAGTGGTTACTAGGTGACACTTTCTGTTTTTCTTTCCAGGCCATTTATTGTCCTCTCTAACATTCTTTTCTTAGATATGGAGCTGGTTAGAATCCTTAGCAAGTGCCCGGGCTTTCTCCTTTATGAGTTCTGGTCAAATCCCACTCACTTCACATGTTACATAGTTTGGTTTTCCTTTTGTGATAGGGCATTTATATTTGTTTCATTAACACCCACATGTGTGCACATACACACTATCTATGTACAGGAATGAGTATATAAGGCTGAATTTTTATTTGTTGAATTGTACAACTTCTTCTCCCCTGTATCAGTTGATATGTTCAGTTTGGTACAATTGTGGGTTTTATTAGCTTTGGTTCTGTAAAATCTGTCTTGCACAGTGTTAGAAATGTGAGTCAATCATATAATGATTGCAGTGACTGTGGTCCAGTTGTAGCGAACAATGCAATTAGACAGGAAATGAATATATCTGTGAGAGACAAGGGTACCTAACTGCCAAACCCCAGCAATGCCTGGAGAATGACAGAGGGGACAGATAAAACAAGCCTCATGGACTGGCTACATGGGACTAAACCAACTGGTTGTAAATAAAGTGAACTAGATTTGCAGACATTAGTAACCTTGAAATATACCTCCAACCAGTGTCAGTACAACACTCAGTCATTGCTCGGCATTGAAGAGGACGACGGGGGAGCTCTGGAATTCAGGAATAATATCTGGCAGTACATTTCAGGTAATCCGCTGTCGGCTCATTTTATCGTGGAAGACCTGTCTTCAGTACAAGTCTGATGATCCACACAAATCTTGTTAGCTTCATGCATTCTTCTTAATGATAATGGCTATTTTTAATACCTACTATAAGCCAGGAATTGTGTGAGGAGCTTTGCATAAATTAAGTCTAATCCTCTTATGAAACAGAAGAGGAATGCGTTATAATTCTACTTTTTTTTTCAGCTGAGGCCATGCCATATACCTAGCAAAACCCCAGGCAGTTCTCCTTTGCTCTATTACCCTGTCCAGAGAGCCCCTCAGAGGCACCCTAAATTCCCTGAAGGGTATTGGAGTTTAGACGATACTCAAAAAGCAAGGAAGAATTGCCCTAATATTTATTGTGATAGAGTGAAAAACAAAGGAAAACAAAACAAAACAAAAACCTTAGGTGTTGGAATTAGATTTCTAGATTCAACTTCTCATTTGACATTTCATATTTCTATTGCTTTATTTGTGAAATAATTAGTTCCATTTTATCCCTCTTGCCCCACCACAATCTTTGAGAACCAAGTGAAGGATAATTTGTGAAGAAACTTAATAAAAACATAAAGCACTGATTTAATACCAAATATATAGAAATACATTATAGTAAATATAAGTAAATAGAATATTTATGATTTAAATGAGCTTCAAATGAGAAATTTCTCAAGCAGAAATAGCAGTTTAAGGACATCAACTCTGGAGTTTCAGGATTCGTTCATGAAAAGCATAATTAATTAGAAACATTTGAACATTAAAAGATAATGTTAAGTATTATTATTTTCTTAAGAAACATATTCATTCAGATGGTGAAATAAAAGTTCCAGACTTTGAAAAATACCAGTGAACACCTGACTATATTATGCTGTAGAGAGTAATAGACATGGTGTAACTAGAATTAAAAACCAGGAACTAAAACCCAGCAATTAAAAAAAAGAGTTTAGTTTGGGTATGTATATTTGAAAATGACTACAAATACAAAGGGATGTCATAAGCTATATTTACATAATATCAAACATTTATAAGGTATGCTTTCAAAGTTTGGGGTTCTTGATTTCCTTTATCACACAGGAATAAAGCCACACAAAATCAAGGTTTTTAAGACACTGTCTTTGAATTTTGCAAGTTACTTAAAGCATTTCGTAGTTAACATAGATTTTGTTCAGTTTCTATTTTTTTATCAGTACATGCTTGCAGTACATAATGATTACATTCCTCATGAGAAGTTGATACATGCATATATATATAACACACATTAATTCTTTTTTCAACCCCTGCCCCTTCTCTCAATCTCCCCTCCCCCTAACTCTTGGTCCCCTTCCTTTTTGAAAAGATCTATCTCCCTATTTCCTATTGTCTATCTTTTATTTTGCTCGTCTTTACATTTTGAGTTTCTCATCTAAGAGAAATAATGCGCTATTTAAGCTTGTGTGTTTGGTTTATTTCAGTTAACATGTTTTTGGTATCTCATTTTCACATTTTTTCGTAAAAGACGCTGCTTGATTGTTGAAAATTTTGTTCCTTGTTTTTTAGGGCTTTCTCTAGAAATTATTTAAAAACTTAGATATAGGCTTAGATATAGAAAATGCTTCACCTAGACGTATTAAAAAAAAAATCTGAGAACCTGTGATTTTTTTATGCTACGGGAAATGACTTTTACCTGGTCATCCATCTTTGCTTTGCTGCCTTTTCTGCACTTTGACCACCAGGTGGCAGTGAGGCAACACATAAGGGGAGTAGATCAATTCGCACATTTGAGCATGAAAGGGTGGGGGTGGGGGAGACTTGGAGCTATCCCTGAACTAAATATCAAGAACTACGAAGTAAAAGTGAGGATGTTCAGATAACACAGAAATTTTCAATTTTCTACATATGTTACCTATACAACGACTTAGGCAGATAAGTATTTATGACACCTATAGAATCATAACAAACGTTTACTCCTATTTAGTGAAAATATTGTCATTGAATATATATGTGATGATCACATGGACACTGTTCGAAAGAATAAAACACTTTTGAAATTAAAAAGAAACAACAATAGACGGAAATTCATGGCTAGTGAAACATTTACAATAATACTGACACCTTAAAGAGGCAAAAAGAACCTTAAAGAGGCACGATGCAAACTTGGGGAGGTCAGCAGACACTCACAAAAGGACATGCAGGATGTCAAAGCCACTCGGCGTAAACGTGGACACTTCTGGGAACTAGAGAGGCACTAACGCGTGCTACGTCGGGACCGTCACTAGGGCCATCCTAAGCGAAGGGAGCACGGTAAAGCGAGAGACACGCAAATACACCCCTCCCCACGCACACACCAAAATGTGTGTCACGAGAGAAATGGTAAGTGTAATATGGAAAAAATTTCATGTCCATTATCCAGCCATGGAACATTTGTATGAGAATTTACTTTCATAGTATTTTCTCTTTCCATTTACCTATTTTAATTTTCATATTTCAAGTTAATCACTACTGCTTTGTTTTAAAAATACTTCCTTGTCTTCTTGAATTAGGTCAAATCTGCCCATACAGGCTCTCCTTATACCAACAATGCTTCTTCAATCCGTAATTATTTGAATAAGTTTCCAGTTAATACCCATGTCTGTCACTACACCTTAAGCTCCATGTGATCGGAAGTATTTCTACTTGTGGTTAACATTTATTGCCCAGCGCAGCAAATCTAGCATGCTGTTTTACATAAACACAACCACACACACACACACACACACACACACACACACACACGCACACACACTAAATAGATGAATGTTTCAGTCACCAGCTATACAAATTGTAACAGATATTTTTTGTTTTACAACAAATGCATTTCATGTACCGTAACTAGTCTTAATTGTTCAAGGTAGAAAACATCACAACTCTTCCTCCATTTCTACTTAACAGAACCTTCAAAATCAATATCACTTGGAAATAAAACCAAATCTGTCTTTAGAAGTTAAATTATTTTCGGTAATTTTCTCAGGAAAGCACTTGGCTTCAATTATGAAATTGACCTTTTCCTCAGATAAATTCCCACCATGCTCAATAGCTGTTTTATTTCCATATGGTTTTAACTTCTAGATTGTTAACCTGGACTCCAGGGCTAGGCTTCAGACTGAAATTATATAAGGATTTTATATTTGTGTATAAGTATGTGTGTGTGTGTCTTTGAAATAAAAGTGTAATTTTTACTACTTTCCTTAATAGCTATGCTATAAAAGCTTGTAGTAGAATTGCAATTAGGAGATAAAATGTTATCGCAAACTCAGTTAGTTAAACCACACAATGTAATTGTGATTGCCGTGATGGTCAGCCTGTGGTCATATAAGTCATTTGGTTACACTGTTGTCTTTTAAAGTACCTGAAAAAAGATCAAAGAAAATACATGCAAAAACACGAATTTCTTCCAACATCAGGGTGATAGAAATAGTCCTATGGGCATATAAAGCCTTTACACAATTTCAGCTGTGAGATGATGAAAGACTACCTTGATTTTAGAAGGAAATTTTTAAAACAGTACTCAGACTGTATTTACTTTAAACTTTAATAATATGATTAGAGACTCAGATTTCTTCAGCCAACTTTTTCTTTAAATACAGTTAACACAGTTTGTAATAACAAGATTTTCTATTTTCCCATTTATTTTCTGCTTTTCTCTTCTTATTGAAAGTAGGATAATATGATTTCCAATAATTACTATCAAACTTGCAATTTCTCCATACAATTCTGTCAGTTTTTGCCTTATGTGAGGTAAAAAGTTTCTAATTATTACACATTCCAAACAAGCTGACCCTTTCTCTTAAATGCCTTTCTCCGTTTCAAAGTCTACATATCTAATATTAGTATAGCATCTCCAGACATCTTATGGTTGCCGTATTGCATGATATAACTTCTTTATCCTTTTACTTTCCATATCTTGTATCATTAAATCTAAAAATGTGTCTTTTATAGACAAAAAAATACAATTTTTTAAAATCTAGTCTCTCAGTCTCTGCATTTTGATCGGATTGTTTGACTCTTCTAAACGTTTCCAATAATAGTCACTTATTTGGATTTATGCTTCTCATTTAAATTTTCTTTTCTATGTGTCTCATGCCTGTTTGTTTCTGTTCTTCCTTTCTTGCTTTATTTTGCATTTAGTGACTATTTTCATGTATAACATTTTAACTCCTTTAATGTTTTCACTATATATAAAAACTATTTTCTTAAGGCTTTCATGTTCATTTTGTCAGAATCTACTTCAGATTTGTAACGTATTTGCATGAGACAGAGAAAAGTTACTCCCATGTACCTCTATACCTTCTGCTTCATTTGGAGCTATTGTCATACAGATTACATAGTACTATATATTATTAAAAAGTTGAGGTAGGAAAGAGATCAAGTACATATTTTAATGTTTGTTATAGTTTTCATTCCGATTTGACATTTCTGATTCCTGCAGATCATCTGACATCTCTTCTTTTGCTCCATCATCTTTTCCTTTGTAATTGTGAAACACATTGCCTTCTTAAGTGTTGCAAACCCAAAACTTTAATCCAATTCATATTATTTTATGCAATCTTTTGAAACTTATTTAAGAGAATAAAGGAGAAAAATATACAATTTTATCATGTAGTCATCCTTGGACAACAGTGACTTTTGAAGGTTTTTTTCTTGAAGGATTTTGAAGGTTTTGGAAGGTTTGTTTTTTGCTACCTTTTTCTTAACTTTTGTTGGGGTTGTTGTTTTGTAAACTGTATGCTTTCCTTGGCAGTATACCAGTTGTTAGATTCCACTAACTACCAGATAATTGTTACACTGTCTAGATTCCCAACAATCTGCAGGAGTAGCTTTGGAGGATAGTCCTGGAGGGGTTTCCCTTATCTTAATAGAGCTCTTCTTACATATTTATTTTTCCTGGCTCTGGCTGGTTCACTAGCTAGCCTACAGATTAGCCAATATGGAGCTACTGGTCTTCTTTCAACTTCTTACTACCAACATCTCTCTTCTTTTTAAGAGTGCCCTTGGGCTTGAACTTTTCCACAAGGCTTTTCAAATAAATTGAGTTTTGGGGGAAGTCTTTAAAAAACTTTGTTCTTACGGCTTTCCTCTCTTTCAGCAAAATCTCTGTAATGGGCGTGGGGAGAGTGGTCTGCTTCTGTAGGTGTGACACTCCTATTTAATAAGAAGGGTAATTTAGAAGTGAGAGCTTCCAGTTTTATTGGTTTGTCTCTCTCATTGTGGAACCTCCACCATGTGAACAATGAGGATCATCAGGAGCCAGGAGCTAGGATGAGGATCATGAGGAACCAGTATCCTAAGCCTGCACACCACCCTGAGTGGAGCCTGGTTGGAGGAAAGGCATCACTAACTTCTTGGCCACAGTTACCAGGAATCTAGCTTCTGCAACACAAAGTTGGTAGTGCAGGATGAGAAAACTGGAGGTGAGCCTCTCCTGGAGCGATACGGTATGCCTCAATTAGGAATTGGGAGATGGGGAGACCCCCACTGTCTTGGCCCTACTTACAAATCAGGTAACTTCTGTCACACTGAAGTGGGACTAGGAAAGAAGCAGGGTGTGGCTTACGCTCTGTAGACTACAAAGAATTAAAATCTGTTATGTACTTAATCGTTATGGACTGCAAACATATACTAATAAGAATACATATTAGAGAAAAAGTTCTGCAGATGATCACTATCCTTCCAAAGGCTTAGTAGATTTTTCTTGCATATGTTTTCATTTTCCGTGTACTCTTAATAGAATTTCTAGAAATTTCAAATGTTTGGCTTATCAAAAAATAAAGTACTGTTTTTTATGGCTCTTTGGGTGGAGAGTGAGTCCTTGACATTCCACAAATGTCCTTCAGAAGGTAGAACCATCTTTCTCTGTGAACTTCATTTTAAATCATTGGTCTGTCTTTAAATTTGGCAATTCTTTTTTTTTTTTTTTTTTTTTTTTTTTTTTTTTTTTTTTTTTTTTTTTTTTTTTTT
>PVJO010002851.1:0-119056 GCA_004026905.1 Hystrix cristata | reverse complement strand
CTTTATTCAAATTTAACTTTAATTTTTACAAAGCTGATTGTATGAGTTTTCTATTAGTACCATAACAAATTACCATAGACTCAGAGGCTTAAAAGAATGCAAACATTTTCTTATCATTTTGTACATTGTACATTAGAAATCAGACATAAATCTCTCCTAACTAAATTCCAAGTACCGTCAGCATGTGTTGCTTCTGGTCCGAGGGGAAATCCATTTCCTAGTAGTTGAGGTGTGAAGAAAATTCAGCTGTGTAGCTGAGGTCTCCATGTTTTTCTGGCTAAGGAGATAAATGCTGTTTCAGCCTCTAGGCAGGGGATGCTCCGTGGCTTGGCTTCTGACCACCTTTGTCTACTTCAAAGTTAGCAATGGCGGGTTGCTTCCTCACAGTGTCTCATCTCTCTGACTCACTGTTCGGTATTCCACCACTTTTACAGATTCACATGGGTAGATTGGGTCCATAGTCAGGATATCTGTTCACTCATAAAGATTATATAGCAGTGAGGTGAGATAATATTAGATGAGTAAATAAATAATACAATATTATTTGAAATTGAATTGCATTTGTAGTGTCATTTTCTCAAACCTGGTAATAGTTTCAGATAATAGACCATACACATCTTAAGGGGTCCATTACCTTCCCTACCACACTGATTCCATTTTTATTGTTTGAATTTTGAGAAAATGTTAATCTATAATATAACCATCTCAGTGACATGAACGATTATTTTTTATACCTTGTTGTATTCTATTTCTTTCAAAGCATATGCTGTTCTCTGACGTATCTTCCATTATTTGCTCATGTATTGTTATTTCATCTCCGTGGAATACAGTCTTTACAACAGCAGAAAAGTTTTTCTTACTCATTTTCTTTTCCCAAGAAGTCCAAAGAGTGCTTAGCATATAGAAGATATCAGTAAGTTATTTTGAATCAGGATGACTGAATATGTAATTTTACTTGTTAGTTATTCAAACTCCATGATATGTTTTGGTGGAAACAATTTCTTAATGTTAAGTCTTCTTGGGCATATTATTAAATTTCTTACCCATTACTACCATTGCTATTCAGACATGTGTGTTTGCTCTTCCTAGCTGGTACAATTGAATACCTGCATTAATTTACAAGATTTCTGAATTTCTGTCTTGTTTTCACTTCTGTTACCAAAACAGAACTGGGAAATTTCATGTTTTCATTTTGCTTACTGTGACAGTGAGATATAATTCTCTCTTTAGCAACCCTTTTAAAACCCACTTTCTTGGTCATAACTTCCCATTAAATTTCTAAAATGAGTTTAGGTTCTTAGATTTAAGAATCACTAAATCAATGCAAAATACTATCTTTCACTCCTTTGCCTAGAAACAGCCTAAAAATTACTGTAACAACTCATGTAAATGTAAGAGTATATCAAGTCTCTATGGGAATAATCAGTCTCCATTAGGCATAAAGGTTGACATTATTTTCTTAACAACTTGTGAATATATTCTCTCTCAATGTTACGGTTTAGATATAAAATGTTCCCTCAATGTTTCGTATGTCTCAATGCTGACTGGATAATTGGGTTGCTAGGCTTATCAGCAGAATCATTCATTGATGAGATCGGAAGCTAAATGTGCTGTTAGGAGGTGGAAACTGGTGGGAGGTGGGTCACTGTGGGTGTGGCCTGCAGGGGGGATATTCTTTTTCTCAGATCCTCCTTATCTTTGTGCTTTTGGACTCCCATGGGGTAGCAGTATTCCTCCACCATGCCCTTTCACTATGCAACTTCTGCCCTGGAGCCAGCCATGGACAGAATCTCAGTCGAAACTGAGCCAAATAAATTTCCTGTACTTTAAATTGTGGGTATTGAAGATCTTGTTCCAACAATCAGAATGTGAGAAATACAGAAAATTGGCACTAGAGAACTGAGGTCATTGCTGCGCCGGTACTTGACCTTGGGGTTCAGGTGTCTTTGTATCTGGTTTGTGGGAAGAATTTGGAAAAGTTTGGAGATGCGTACTAGACAAGCCCTCCGATGTTGTGAGAAGTGCTTGATTTGTGATACTGGTCACAATTCAGTAGATCAGAACAATGATAAGAACATAGACAGTAAAGGCCAGGCACGTGAGGCTTTAGGTGGGAACAAGGACTCCACTGGCAGTTGGAGTAGATGCCAGTTGTATTACACTCTGGCAGTAAATTTGTCTTCACTTTGCAATGTCCTGAGACTTTACAGGAGACTGAGATTAAGGGTGGTGGACTAGAAATGCAGTAGGAGTGGGGTCTATGAAGCCCTTTGGAGTTCACATCTCACCACAAACTACCTTGTGTGCTGAAATTGGAGATGCAGGATTTAATGTTTGTCTTGCTGGATTTTGGCCTTGCTTTATTTCCTTTCTTTTCTACACTTTATTTCTCTTTTTGGGAGTGGGAAGTGTTTAACATTCTTTTTGCTTCTCATAGGGGCTCATAGGTAAGAGTTTGCCTTGAGTTTCAGAGGAGAATTTGGACTTCTACTTTTCAACAATGCTTGTGTTAGTTACTTTTCTGCAGTCAATGTTTTGCAAAAGAGCAGATTTAACACAGGACATTTACAAATTACAACATTCACACACACAAGTCAAACGCAGGAAGAGTGCAGAACGTCTATGCACTGAAGACCTGAAAGATCCAATCAAGAGCAGGGCCCCCGTAGGAATGTGTCATGTACGTCCACGTCTGCACTAAAAGTCTGAAGAAATCTATACTGGAACCAGGATCTGATGCTCACAGCAGAGATAAAGACCAGAGCTCCCCCAAAGCAAACAGCAGCCATCCCAGATGACAACAAGGCCCTGAGCCCCTCCAGGGTGAGAACAGCTGAGCTCACTTCAGGGAAACTAGCCACAATGGAGCTTCTCCTGGGAAACAGCCAGCCCCTATCTTCTGCGCCTGTTTTCTCCTATGTTGTATGAGCAACAATCCTCAGGTGGATCTTCTATGCCCAGAACCGCACCAACTCCATTCAGCTGGTCGTTCCTGCTGAAGTTGACCATAATAAGTTCACCCCAGTGCTGGAACTGTTAAAAATTTCGTAGCTTTTCAGGATGGACTAAATACATTTTATAAGAGGAGATGGACATGGGTCTTTGATGCCCAGGATAGAATGTTATGTTTAAATCTCAAACGTCCCCCCAAATTCTCATGTGATTGGAAGATGATTGGATCATGGAGTGCCATACTCATCAATGGAGTCATACATTGATGAATTCAGTATTTGAATGTGTTGTTAGGAGTTGGGGCCTGGTTGGAGATGAGTCACTGCGAGTGTGTCTTGGAAAGTTGTACTTTTATTCCTGACTTTTCTTTTTTTTTCTCTCTGCTTATTGGTTACCATGAGATGAGCAATGTTCCTTTGCCATGCCCTTCCACCATGCTATTTATGCCTTGATTCTAGTCAACAACAGACTAAATCCTACTAGAAACCATGAAACAAACCAACCCAGACAAATAAACCTCTCTTCTTAAGTTGTGGGTGTTGGATATCATGTCCCAAGGATGGGAAAGGGACCTATGTACTCAGCATAAGAATAATTCTGCGTTTTACAATTTGTATCCATTCTGTGGACTGAATTATTTCCCCAAATTTGTATTTTGAAACTTTAAATCTCAATGAGAGGGTGTTTAATGAAGGAGACTCTGGGAGACAGGTTTGCGTGAAGTCATAAGGGTGAGACCTTCATGATCGAATAAGAGCTCTTGTAAGAAGAGACACTTGAGAACTCATTCACTCCCTCTCTCCACTGTCTGAAGACATAGTGAAAGCACAGCGTTCCGCACTTAGAAAAATAGCCCTTACTAGACACAGCTGCTGCTGGCACCCTGATCAAAAAACTCTAGCTTAGGAACTGAGAGAAAATAAGTTTTGAGTCACAGTTGTTTTTTTATAGTAGCCTAAACAACACAACATAGTCCCTGACATTTTATTTGGAAACATGCTCCATGCCCCTCTTTTTGCAAATGAAGATCATTACAGTTAATGAAGTCAGCTCTCAACTTTATTTATATACGAATTTACTAGACTAGCCAGAACCAGAACCCAGAAATGCCAATTCCTAGTCCAACTGTTCTTTCCAATGCCCTCCACTGTCACAATACCAATGGGAAGTCACATGGAGGGTTATTGAGCTTTATCTATTAATAATTTAAGGCAAAAGGAAAAAAAAAAGCTGGCATGAGTGGTGGGAGGTTTACCGAATAGCCCTTTTTTTTTCTTAAGATGAAAGGACTTTGGCCTTTAAATGTAACTTGTTAAAGGAGCAAAGCCCACAAACCTTTAGGTTGTAACTACCACCTTAGGACTTGTTAGCAACTTCAACAGTAATTATAGGACCAACTCATCTCATGAACATAATTATCTGTTCTGATCTGATCTGCAAATACTCATCACTGTAGAGGAGGGTCAGAGAGCAGGCTGAGGCATGAAGCAGTTTGTCCATGTCCAGGCTTGGTCAGGTTGTTTCTGAGTTACCACACAGGAGCCAACACACTCACAAACGCACAAGCACAGATGCGTTTGCTTGTGCAATATGAAGATCTTACTTATATTCACTCACCAAGGGAACCAGCACGATGGCAAGTCAAGAATTCACTCGCCTCAATGATGAATTAAGGTCTGCATATAATTTTACCTTACATGAAGTATATTTCATTTTTATTATTTCTTCTGAGTGAGATGCATATCTCTTTATGATCCATTATGTGTAAGGAATAAAACTGTTTTCATTTTTTAGATTTTCTTCCAAGTTGAAAAAACAACACTATTGATAACGTGTTTTTTTAATTCCATTCTCATTTGATTTATTATGCTTATCTCTATTTTCCACAATATTCAGTTCATTTTCTGGTCCTTTTTGTTTTTCTAACTCCTCTTATTAATTAAAATGCTGTTGATCTATATGCTACTTATGACTTCTTGTTCTTTGTAGTTTACATTGGGTAAGAAGAATAAATACAGCTGGTAATAGCATCTATAAACTGTTGACTTATAAAACTTTTCTCATCCCAAACCCATCTCCTACCTCTATTTTCAATTACATTAATGGCTTAACCAGCATGACAGTAACCCAAGATGAACATCTTAAATCTACCCAGAACTCTGCTATAGGTTTGAATCATGCCCTCCCCACAAAATATTAAAACCAGAAGTCTTAGTACCTCAGAATATCACCAATTGTAAACAGAACTTTTTCAGGCATAGTGAAATTAACATCAGATCATTAGAGCGGGGTCTAATCCAATATGACTGGTGTCTTAAAATAAGAAAGAACCCGGGCACAGGTTCACAAGGTGAATGCCATCTAATGAAAGAAACAAAGACAGGAATGAAGCGACTCCAAGACAAGGACTATCACAGACTGATGGCCACCACCAGAAGCTAGGAAGACGCAAAATATATATTTGGAGTCTCAAAGGGAACATGGCGTTGCTAACTCCTTGATTTCAGATTTGTAGAATCAAGACTTGAAAGAGAATAAAATTTTATTGCTTTAAGCCTCATAGCATGTGGTCCTTCATTATGGCAGGCTTAGGAAAACAAGGAACCGTTTTATCTCAAAAAATCCCCCCTCCTATATTTAACTGATCACCAATTATTAAAACATGTGTTTACCTTACTATGAAAAACATCAAGAAGAACTCTCTGATATTTCTATTAATGTCAAGCTAATTTTAAACCATTAGAATTACCATTTACCAAACTGTGAAAAACAAGTATTTTTTTTTTAATGAAAATGGAAAGGAGAACTTGGAGAGATTTCACAATAGTAAAATTCTTTATTGCTTATAAATATCTTATCTCCATTTTTACTAAGGCTAAAGTAGAATCAAGGGAGCGATTGTATCGTGGTGATATTTTGAAATCACATTTCAAGTCATTCATGCTGGTTAGTTGGGGCATTTAATAGTCCATAAGGAGGAGGCAGCAACTGCTAGATCCTTCAAAGCCTTTTCTGGTCCAAAATCACAATATTTCAGTTGTGAATGTCTTATCTTACTCATTAAATGAAGTACAGATAGTTTATATATTTCAATATATACCCATAGAAATATGTAAACAGATAGTTTCAGATGGATTAGAAAATGGAAAACACAACCCAAGTTCCAGTCTATTAGTAGTAAATGATATCAAAATGTGAAACTCTTTGGCAAAACTAAAGCAAGATTCGGGCAGTGCCTTAGCTGACTCTTCCTTAAGTCCCTACAATTGCTTTTATAATCAAATTTGAGATATTGCTTAAAGTGATCGGAATCAGGAGTGTTTTTATATTAATGACTAGTTCAAATCAATTGCAATGAATGGATCATTTATTTAATAAAAATATGGTGATTTACTTAGAGACGCAAGGCTGAAAATTGTAAACTACTTATGTGAGGTTCCTGCTTTCTTGAAAATTTGATTCTGGTGGGGATCCAAATGAAAAGCAGAGGCCTGTCAGGAAGGCGTGGAATGAGTGAAAGAAAAGGGGTGCTATGAGCTCTTACATTTTAGTGGATGGCTCATGTGTACATTTAGGGTTTCAGCATCTAAAACCTGGAGAGTGCGTTCAGATGACTTAGGAGAGATGGTGGCAAGCAAAAAAATCCTGTAGGTAAATTGATTCCTTCGAACATTATATCTATGGTCTGATTAATGATTTTCTCGTGGTAATTGTGAGACTAATATAAATGATGTATATATGTTTTATTTTTACAAAGCAACTCGAAATTGGTAATATGACTTTTTTACCAAAAGCCAGAGCTGAAGAGTTATATGTTCTGATTAGTTGGCCTACTGCCTCTTCTTTCTTGGTCATGTCCTCAGATCCATTTGAATATTCAATAGTCTGCAAAAATTTATAGTCATCAGAGTAGTAATAGATAAATACAGGAGAATGCCTGTGACAAGTCATCACCGTCAGGCCCTCAGCTGGTCCTGTGTATTGACACATTTTCCTGGCCTTGCAGTGATGACGGACCGCATGGATGCATCCTTCACCACTTTCCAGACTTTCAGAAATGGACTTGGGTCAAAGGAGTTAGAAGCTGGTAGAAAGCAGCCAGCCTAGTTAAACTTGCACATAGCTAAGGAGTATCAGTTTTTTGAGCATTGATCTTATGTGCAACGAAATCTGGTTGTTTTAACAGAAACAGGGAGCTAAAACTGATGTAGAAAACTGTATCCCACAGTGCCATGTCAGTTTTTGTACCTTCTTAAGTAATTGAAACATACAATTCCAGTTCCACTTTGTGGCTTTTAAGGCAATCTACTGGTCATATCTCAAGAGTCTGTGTTCAATAAGAACAGTGCATATTTATAGAGCACTTGCTTACAAAGGCGAGAGAATTTCTGAGTTAAGTTTGGAAAAATTTAACAAAACAAAATTAAGAAATGTGTAGTTCAATTTATAATGAACAACTCTAGGCTGGAAATTAGGAAAACAAGACACAGGTAACCCAGCTAGTTTTAATAGGTGGCTATGAATATTCTCCTATTCATCTTGCCTATCAATGGGGTTATTTCTCTAAGTCAACGAAGTAAAATAACACTTTGATTTGGTGGCATAGTACAGAATTAGTCTCTCACATTAAATGAAAACTAGTGCAAAAGGAAGCTGATAATTTAGTAACCTTTACATAACATCTATTCAGAATGCCATAACATATACATGTAAAGGTATTTATCAACATGCATTTATGTCTGACCCACATTTTGTGTCATTTATTGTCACTTGCTGTGGTTCTTTGGTTTGAAACGATAAAGTAAATACGGAATGAAGACAGCATTCTACTTAAGTTTCCTAATAACAGTCAAGTATTTATTTGAAATGTACATTGTTAGAAAAGTAAGCCAGCATGGCCCGGAAATTGGAAATTATTCTTCAAATCCTCTGATGTCTTATGCTGTTCTTTCAGGAATTGCTTTAAATTGTTAAACAGTTAATGGTGGTATTTATCTCTGATATATACATTCTAAATACAAAATGCTCTTGACTTACTAAAATCTCTTCTGCACTTTTTCTCTCTTTACAAAAGTATTTTGATAGAGAGTAATTCTTTAAAGTGGGTTTGGGAAGAAAACTGTAATACATCTATAAACTTCAAAGTATGAAAAATCTGTTATTCAGTTACAGGCACCCAACAATACTGTTAAGATGCCCCAGTGGGAACTGCCTAACTCTTGGCCTAAATTCTGTCTCCTATTCCTTGGGCCCTTTCGCATGGCTCTCTGATCTCTTCGCAATTCTTTTCCCAAAGGTGCTTCCCAACTAACACCTTCTTGAGACTGTCTAACAAATTGGCTTTTCCTTCATCACCATCCCTGCCAATTAGTCCTGCTAAAGTGAATTTCAAAGACAAATCTAACTACAAAAGCACACACAATCCGCTTCTTCATATTTTATATTGATTAGGCCTTAAAGTTGTGCTATTATTTAAGCTCTTAAACATGCTAAATAAAATTTGAAAACATTTGTGAAAACAAAGAATATGTACTCTAAAAATCTTAAAACTACTCTAAAAGAAGACGAATTGTACTATATCATGAAAATAGTACATAAAAGAGTTATATAGATCTTTATCTGTATAGTTTTTTTTATCTGTGCTCTGCACTAGTGCACAATATCAGAGCTAATTAACTTGGATAAAGCTCAGGAAATCAAAGCAAATATCCAAGATTCAATACAGAAGACTATACAGTGGTCTATATAGATAATATTAACAATGAATCTTAAGAACAATTTTTTGAACTTTTAATGTCATTTTAATATACTTGGGAAGTTTGCTGTTCAAATTATTCCTAATATTAATGCTTTTATGAAAATTACAGCCACTTTTAAAATATGAATCACAATTTAATCTATTAATTATACTTCAGGCAGGGTACCTGTTAATAAAAACAAATTTGTTTAGAAATAAATTATTGTTTTCACCAAAACACTTCATGCTTATCATGAGTGCTATTAAATAAATACAAATTTACTTTAAAGCTGCATTTTTGTTGCCTGTTTCCCACAGATATTGGTAAAGAAAAATGTGCTCGACAAGAAATGATTGTGTAATGTGGAATCCACCAAGCATTCCTCCAGCACTTCAATCTTTTTTTTTTCCAGGAATTTTTTTTTTTGAGAAAGCAAATGCTCTTATTTCAATCTTAAAATGAAAGAAACAATTTTTTTTCCAAATTTAAAACCACTTTTACCTGGTATATAATATTCAACAAACAATTCTGACTGAAACAAGTTTGTGCTTCTCTTCATAGATGACAGAAAAGATATTTCATGATCACGATTCTTCCTCTTTAAACTCATAGAGATAGCTATTCTATAGATTCTGTGCCTTTGTGATCCTTCTTCATGATGTGTGTCTTTTCTTCTTAAAAAACGATTTTAAAAATGATTTCTGCATTTCTACAAGTGCATGCAAATAAAAGATTCTTAGTTCTGAGTTTTTGTTATACTTTATCATTTGTTTTACTTCACAGAACACTAAAACTTGGGATTTTAAGCCTCAGATTTTGGAGAGTCCATCTGTACGAATGCCATGTAGCAGCTAATATCTGGTTTATGTATTTGAATCTTAATTCAACATTCATTTGCTGTCTGGGGATTTCCTATTTGTCTCCTTGATGGCCTCAGCAAGATGGTAAATTCAGTGAAAATAATAACACAGTGAACTGTTTTTGGCATTACACACAGTATTTATATGTATAAATCCGGGACCAATAACATGCACTAATTTAACTAAATAACATGTGCTTAAACATCTTAAATTAGCTTACGTATTTATTTGTTTATTTAATATTTGGACCCTCTCACTTTATGTAATCTTCATTATAATTAAACTTTATATTATTCTTATCAGAGTTCTAACAGTACCTAAAATATAAGATTTCTGCTAAATGTACTGTATTTAAAGACATCATTGAATAACAGGTGCTTTGATTTTCCTCTTTTAGTCATATTTTGAAGACAATGCAATAGGAACTATTTATAATATTTTGTCGTAACTATTTTTGTTTTCAGGCTTAGTTTAAAAGATTTCCCTTCTTCTAAAATGGATATGTCACATAGCAGATGCTATGATGTGGCATGCAGATTATCCCACAGAAAGAAGGATTAAATCCCAGCTGCTGGAGGAAGACGCTGTCAGATAGCAATCTTCTTTGAGAGTTGTTGTGGCTGAAGAAAATTGCTTCACTAAACTTTACACTTTCTTCCAGAAGTTTGTAACGCAGACTTATTAAAAACTGAGTAGAAACAGCCTCTTCTCCGACCTTTATATGATTCCAATAGATGATTACAGTTCCAGAACTTCCAATGGGACCATTTTAAGCATTTGTTAAGATTTCGTTTCCAGTCGACTTCCCTCTTTGTCTAATTACATTTTCTTTCTTGTTCTTCCCCCCATAAGTGTCAATCCCAAAGAAATTGTTTGTAAATTTTTTTTCTATATACAAATTTCTATATCAGAATTTGTTTTCCGATTGAAATTACCTGTTGCCTTGGAAGGGCCAAAGAAATCAGACATGAATGGGATTTTGAGGCTGGATCATCTTTGCCTTGCTTATAATGGAATTGAAGATCGCATAATTGGTAGCAGGTGAGCAAAAGGCCCATGAGCATAAGGTAGGAATGTGGTTATTAGGACTTGCATTCATAGCAAACTGAATGGCATATTATAGAAAGGACTGTGTTAGCTAGAACAACCCATTAGGTATTTGATAATTACAGTGACTCGCAGAAAACGGATAGCTAGCTATCTTTGCTAAGTTCTATCATCATTTCTAAAAAAGAGAGCAAACAAAGAGTAACTAATTGATAATAAAGCTGAGTGTGAAAGGCAGAGGGCCTCTTTGGTAGTATATAAAAGAGGTTTTTATTTTGTATAGAAAGAGGATAGAGAAAACAGATGACCAGGCCTAGAATTGAGTTATAAGCATAGTCACACTCCAAAATCAGGTTAAATTCACAACTACTACACGTCCTATATAAAAGTAGGGCTTTGGATGGGAAGAATGAGACACAAACACCTGGAATGGGCATATTTCGGATATTTGGAACAACCAAAATTCTTGAGTGTCCAAAAACCCCTGAACATTCTCCGCTTGTGGAAGTGGCCTAATTATTTTAGGACGGCATCACTAGTTCCCGTGTCTACAGATGTGCAGACGCTCTTCAATAAGAGACTGTGCACACTCACTCCCCCTTTAGCATCAACTCTCTCATATCTCCCATCTTTCACCTTCTAGGAAAATACTTTAAGCAAAATTTACAATAACTCTGGCATGGAGGTAGATTTTGTGAAAATGGAAAGAGGATCTGGGGAAGAGGGAATAGGCAGAAGTAGAAAAGAAAGTAAAAATTATGAAAAAGCAGCATGCACATGTACCAATTCTTCAAGTTAATGTCATTACTGTATATTGCAAACAGATACTGATAACAAAAATGGATTGTATTGTGAAGGGAAACTAAGCTCTGAACAAGATGTATCAGCGTGAAGCAGTAACGCACACCTGCGACTGGATTCTGAGGATGCTGCCCTGCAGGAGAGCATAGAACATACACTTGTATAGTACTTCTCACAAATGCAGAATCAATCACTCTGGCAAGGACTCTGCGAAATTCTGTGAACACAGAGCCAAGATGGCCCCCGGGAGCACACCAGTGAGACGGCCCGTTCTACCTGAGTGCCGTTGCTGGAATTCCCCTAACAGATGGTGAAAGAAATGATGACTGTCAAAGATAAAGACATGTTACGTGGTATGCATTATATAAGGTTAGACTTTTCTGTTCAGTGGATGAGGAGATCAGTAGAATGCAGAATTACCACAACAATAATGAATGTACTGGTAAGAGTTGTCCTACTGAGACGTTTGTTTATTGCTCTCTTCTCTAGGCCAGAGGAGTTAAAAAAAAATGAGCACAGAACTGAGATCAATAATAATGACTGGGATAAGATCCAAAGCAATAGAGGCCAAATGGCAATGGTTAACCATTAGAAGGCAGAAGACTGCTGTGATGGTTAATTCAGGTTGCCAGCTTGACCACGTTGACACATCCTTCGGTAAAGCATATTTCTGGGTGTGTCCCTCCCTGTTGGTGTTTCTAGAGAAGTTTGGCAGGCGGATCAGTGGACCTAGTAGTGAAGATCTGCCATTAGTATGGGTGAGCACCATCCGATCAGTTTGGGGGTTGGATGGAACAGTGAAAGCAGCAGGGGCAAACGGGCTTTTTCTCCTGGAGCAGGGTGTACTGCTCCCGCTGCTGTCCTTGGGCATCAGAATCCAGATTCTTTACCCTCTGGAATTTGAACATGTGCTAGTGGACCTCAGAGAATGGGGTGTGGGAACTCGAGGCTCCAGTGCAAGTAACATTACTGCTTGAGGTGTGACTACATGGCTCAGAAGACCTGGTGGTACAGGGGATCTCCGTGGCAGAGGGTGCTAGAGGGACTTAGGGCAAGCCCCAGCAGGGCAATCTCACGTGGAGCCAGAGAGTTCTGACGCATGGCCATCTGCAGTGGAGATTTATGGCCATTGAGAAACATCTTAGACACTACAGGGCCTGGTAGGTGAGTTAGTTTGTCCACTAACCTCTTCGTAGTTGCCTCATACCAAGACAAGGAAGATGTTCCTAGACCCTAAAAGAAGTCAGTCTAAGTGGCAGAAAGGGTTTACTGTGGCTGATGTACGAGGTGCTGCCAAGACATTGATTTAGGAATAAACCATTTAATTCCTGTGCTATCAGAAGCAATAACATGAGACAACCCTCAACTAGTAGGCTTTTGGGGACACCTTCTCAGTGGAAGATAGTACTTAGTCAAGCCACAACTCTTTTCAGGGTTTGGGTACATCCAATATTGCATAATGTGTTTAAGAGAATAAAATAATGAGATGGTATAATTGAGATGACAAAGACAAGTATTTAAAAATATTTTGGGAGGTAGAGATTGGCAGAGAAATTAGAATAAATTAAATGTCAGAGCAGTGGTTTTTCAAGCTGTACTGTGGAAGTCCAGAGGGCTCCGCTCACATAGATTTATGCAGTGTTCAAAATGCACAGATCTCCTGGGAGGCCTCGGAGACAGCAGCCCAAGGTGTACATGTGAGCAGTGTTCCCAAATGATTCTTAAAAAAGTGCCAAGTAAAGCCAACAATTTCAAAGAGCAGAAGTGGGCCTTGGGGCTCTCAACAAAGGCCATTAAGTAAATGAATACTAAACAGCTGAGAGAGTAAAGCTTCCTCTTTCCTACAGCTAAACAGTGACTGACAAGAGAAATTTTGTCCTCAAGGTAAAACTCTGGTACAAATGAAAGAAAGCCTTATCTGCCTGGAGAAGGTGTTAGGTCCTGAGAGAGAAGCACACAGGAGAGTCAGGCAACTCTTAGCTACTACACAGGTAAGGTGAGGAAAACAGAAAGTACAATCTCTCCCTGAAAAAGCTCCACTTCCAAGGTCATGTCCAAGTTTCGACCATCGAGTGGGCATCCAGGCTCCCTGCACATATTAATAATCTAGTCATCCAATCGATTGTGAATGGACAATCAACAGAGACCTGAGGACAATCTATAACACGGGTAACAAGAATAGAAAACTGGCAGGGAAGCAAACCGACAGAAGGTAAAAAGATCATTAAAATACACAATTAATAGCTTCAGTTTTTACCAGATGATGGAGCATTTTAAAAATAAAGCCAGTCATATGCAAATCAAAGAACAATAAATTCTTCAAAATTAAAATAATACTACTAGAAACAACACCAGTAAATTTCTCTCATTGAAAAAATGAATATAGCTGATGATTAAATATATAACCTGAAATAAAGTTTCCTGAACGACATCTTAAAAAGGGAAGGAGAAGAATGCACTGTGTATGATAAAAGATAAAATGCATGGAAGAAAGACAAGAATGTGTAGATCTGTGGTCTCCAATCTTTTTGACACCAAAGAACCATTTCATGGAAGACAGTTTTCCACAGACTTTGGGATGGGAGTAGTTTCAGGTGGATTCAAGCACATTATATTTATTGTGCACTTTATTTCTATTATTATTATACTGTAACATATAATGAAAAAATTGTACAACTCACCGTAATGTAGGATCAATGAGAGCTCTGAACTTGTTTTCTTCCAGCTAGATGGTTTCATTTCAGGATAGTGGGAGACTGAGACACGCAGAATGTTTTATGTATATGCAGTCTACTCTGTAATCTCATTTTGGTAGCTGTCACTTCGTAGCAGAAAAATCTATTTCTCAAAGATAGGATGTTGGAAATGGAAGCAGCTTTTTCATTGCTCGTGTGACAATTTCAGGGTGTTCCGCCTTACATTTAATCCAGTATTTATGGAAATTTTGAAGTTGTTTCAAACATATTTTAAGGCCACAGCTATTTGCTATCTCCAGGAATTGATGCTTTTCTAGCATGTACAAAGTCAGTTCACCTGGAATATTCACGAACAAGTCATGGATCCATTCCTTCCCAGTTTAATGGTCTTTTGTGGTTGGGAAGTAATGCTGAAATTCTTTTGAAAACTGGAATACTGGTGTTTTCTTTTCAATGCAGTTTTCTTTTAGTTGCCAGTCTTAGAGGCTTCTATTTTCTCATCATTGGCTCTTATCCCTTTTCAAAGAAGGTCTCCAGTGATGTTTGCTTTTTACTCATTTTGGCTAGTTAGCTTGTGGGCTTACTGAAACTGTGGCTGAGATGAGTGTGCAGTGGCAGAAAGAGGCACAGACAGAAGTGGCAAATAAAATACAGGTGGGCTGCACACAGACTAAATAAAAGTTGGTTTCTAAGTTAAAGCCTGCCACCAGATGCAGCCTGTCACTTGAAACTCCTTAATAAGGTTTTGATAAGAGTCTGCAATATATTAATTTATGGTTGCTGTGAAGTCAAACCTCTCTGCTAATGTTAATCTGTATCTGCAGCTGCTCTCCAGTGCTGGCACCAGCATCTCAGCTCCACTTCAGATCGCCAGGCATGAGATTGTAATAAGCAGCATGCAGCCTAAATCCTTCGCATCTGTGGTCCACAGCAGGGTTAGAATCTAGTGCACCTGCCCGTCTCTCAGGAGGTGGAGCTTGGGGAGTAGTTACAAATACAGGCAAAGCTGCCCTCGCTCAGCTGCCAGGTGCCTCCCGCTCTGCGGCCAGTTCCTCACAGGCCGTGTGGCCAAGTTTGGGAGACCTGGTGTGGGGAACAGGGTTACAGAAGAAAGAAGACATCAAAGAATAGAAAACTTCCTGTACGTAAAAATGGTAAGACTCCATGGAATTAATTATAAAAAAGATACACATCTAAGTGTTAGGTTTATGCGGAGGGAGGGAGAAGGGAAAAGGCTAACAACGCTCGCAGTGGCAGAAAGCTTTATTAAGGTGTTACAGCTCCCCCCACCTCACTCGAGTGAGAGTGGCCTTTTATCCCTTAGCCGCCCCCCCCCCTTTGTGACGTTGGGGTTTGAAAAGTGCGCGTTTAGGGTTGGTCCTTTCTACATGGGGTGATTGGGTGGTGGGTAACGCCCCCGGGTAAATTGGCGCGACGGACCTAACTGAGGACTCTAATCGGGGCAGGGGTCATTGTTTCGGCAGGAGATTCTGTTTCCCTGACTTAGAGACGGGAGAAGGGGGCTTAACCGGCGACGGCCATTTTGGGCATCTGGGGTGGGTCAACCTAACACTAAGTAAATGCCAAAATATCCCACTGAGGAAAGAGTAAGCAAATATATATATATATATATATTTGTATTTATATACATATATATATATTTGTATTTATATACATATATATATTTGTATTTATATACATATATATATTTGTATTTATATACATATATATATATTTGTATTTATATACATATATATATTTGTATTTATATACATATATATATTTGTATTTATATACATATATATATTTGTATTTATATACAAATATATAAAGAAATAAAAATCACATTTAACGCCACCATTGTATATGAATTCCCTTTTCTCCCTATACCCATGAGCTTTTGTTATTTTTTGTCTTTTTGGTAGTAGGTACTCTGAAGTGAGATGAAAACTTACTGTGGTTTTAATTTACGTTTCCTGGGTGATTAGTAATATTCAGCGTTTTTTCATATGCTTGTTGGCTGTTTGTCCATTTCTACGTTGGAGAAATGTCTATTTAGATCATTAGTTCATTTTTTTAGTTGGGTTACTTGCATTTTTTGGTAATTTTTTTTTTTAATTTTGTATTTATTTTGGGTATTCCTTTGTTGGGTGAATAGGTTGCAAATATTTTCTCTTATTCTACACGCTGTCTCAACTCTTGTTGATTTTTTTCTTTTGTCACTCAGAAGATTTTTAGCTCGATACAATCTTGTTAATCTATTTTTACTTTTGTTGCCGGTGCTTTTGGTATCCTATCTAAAACATCTTACCCCATATCAATGTTTTGAGGTGTTTTCTTATTTTTTGTAGTATCTTCATAGTGTCAGGTCTTATATTTAGGTCTTTGAGCCATTTCGAATTTATTTAGGTGTACAGTGAGAAGGAGGGATTTAGTTTCATTCTTCTGCAGATGTATATCTAGTTTGGACAGCACTGTTTATCGAAGAGATGGATCTTTCTCCAATGTATGTTTTGGTGACTTTATCAAAAATCAATTAAGTGTATAAACACGAACTAATTTCTGGGTTCTTTCTTCTGGTCCATTAGACTATGTGTCAGTTTTTATCAATGGCAAATGTATAAGAAAAATGTGATATATGTGCACATTGGAATATTATTGAGTCATAAAAGAGAATAAAATTTCATCATTTGCAGTAACATGGGTGGAACTTAACATCATTGTGTGAAATGAAATAACATAGAGTGAAAAAGATAAACACTACACGTTCTTACCCATTTGTATAAACTACATATTCTTGCTTGTTTGTATTAAATAAAAACATTAATATCATGGAAGAATTGAGTGGAGAAGTGGTAGCTAGAGTCCAGGAAGGGAAGGAGAGAAGGAAGTGGAAAGGAAATTAGACAAAGGGCACCACAACATAGTTAAGGAAGAATTAAGTCTGGTTTTCTGTGAGCAGTTAGGTAAGTATTGGTTACAAAAACTTATGACGTATTTCCAAATAACTGGAAAGGAAGAATATAAAATTTCCCAACAAACTAAAACAATTACTATTTTAAAATATAGACATATTTATTATAATACTTATTAAAATAATTTGATCATTATGCAAGTATACATATATCAAATACTGCACCAAAGAAGATGTAAAAATATTATACTTAAATAATAAATAATAAGAGATGAAAAAATTTACCCTAGCCCTTGCTGAATAATGGAAGATAATGGAGTAATATTTTACATTTTTAAGCATATAATTCTATACCTAGACAAATTGTTGAACAAGTGTGAGAAGAAATAAAAATTAGAAGACATGCAAGCATTCCAAAAATTTCTCATCCATTATACAAAAATATGCATACAAGTATACAAACTGTTAAAATAATAGATGCATGTATCCTTACATATTCTCACAATGTACATGCCTATACATCAGTTTTTGCATCTTGACACTATTTACATTTTGGTTCAGATGATTCTTGGTTGTGATGATTTATGAAGTGCAGTGTGTCCACCTGGTGGGGAGAGGGGATCAGAATCACTCTCCAGTTAATATCTGTGTATATGTATATGTGTGTATATAGACATCATATAAATGTATATATATGTATATATGTATGATGTATACTTGTATACATGTAGATATTTGTGTATATACAGATACACAAAAAAACACACAAAAAAACATTTTTCAAACCATACAAGTGACCAACATTCTCATCGTGCCTCATGACATTGACTGCTGTTTCTTGCCAAGACAGCTTTAACCTCCATTTAGTTTTGTGTCTTTCTAAATAATGTTTCCTAAGGCATCCAATCATGGAATTACTTCCACTTCTCCAGAGCATGTAACCCAAAGCAAAGCCTTAGTTAAATTCTCCCAAATGATGTAACACAACCCCAAATCCTGTAGATGTTTTTTTCTGACACCTTCTTATAAAAATCATGAAATAGGTGACCAAAATTGAGATATGAAATGGAAAAAAATAAAATGAAGAAAAATGACAGTAGTTAATTCATTACTTCATCTTTTGTGTAGGATATTATTAAAATTTGAAGAAAGAAGAAATAAGTTTTAAAATGTAATTTAAGGTTAAATTTACTACACTAAAACTTAAAAATAAATAAGTGAAAGTATCATGTTTCTAGCCAAGATAGTCTAAATAAAATGAATTCACATGCTTTAAGGAAATGAACTGAGTTTAATAGTGACAAAACAGGAAACGGAGGGATTGCCCAGGATTTAAAGCTGTAATATTAAAATCAATGTGATGAATATAGTGAACTTCATCAGAGGCTCCAGCAGCAGAATGAAAATAAGGCCTTGAGGAAAAGAGGATTTACCTTCTATCTCACAGGTAGTTACATGCATTTTTGACTGTATGTGTCTATTTCTTTTATAATTTAAATAATGGTATACCCATAATACATAGTACTTTGCAATAGTTTTAAAAAAAACTGTGTAAAAAAGAGGAAGCGAAAAATCAAGTTTCATAGAGATATGAGTGACATGATTTCATATATTATATATATATAGATAAAGTGTCTGTTGCATATAAAATGTATAGTGTGTCATAAGAGAGGTATATATCGTATGTCTTGCTGGATATTCTTTGTGACAACAGTTATCCCTTGGGGAGCAGATACAGATAGCTGTGGTTAGGAGAGTGGCTGTGGCTATGGAGAGAAGTGAATGAGTTTGATACGGTTTCAGAAAATGTGTGGTTGAATGACTGAATAAGGAGAATAAAAGAATAGCAAGGTATTGAAGAAAACTAGCATTTTGGCTTGTACACAGGATGGATAATTCCAGTAGTTACAGGGAAACTTTTGGAAGAAGAGTAAAGGTTCCCCACTTGTCAGCAATAATGTTTCATTCTGAGCAAATTACATATCACTTTGTATATAGTGCATCTAGGTAAGTATGCTCAGTAGGCAATTGGACATGTAGGCTTCGGGAATTTAGCTTACTGATATTGAGAATTAGTTGTTCTCTTTTATGGCTTTATCGGGTAGTTGGCAGAATGGAGTAGATGAGATGTCCCTCGAAGACCAAGAATAAAAGACACACACAAATCTGAGGCACGTAAATATTTGAGGTTCAAAGGGTATTAGCTACAGATCGCTTGCATGAACTAAAAGTGAGGAGGGAAAACATTTAAATGTCTCCTAGTTTATCGGTCAGAGGTCAGTCAGGGAAGCAGGGTTTGTACATGGATTTGACTTTACATCACTGTGCGTGATGGTTAAACAGTCTCTGTACAATTATTTCTAAATACTAGAGCCCCAGCTCCACAGGATAGGCACAGACAGGAAAAAGGAAGCTGGCTCTGCGGGAGAAGGGCAAGCTGAAAGCTAGACAGCAGCTGAACAGGTCGTTCTTTTGTGACAGCAGAGTGGAGCTGTGCAAGGAAGCTGCAGAAGCTGGTGCCCTTTGTCACTGAGTTAGACACACCCCACCCTGGGAGTCAGAGAGACTCCAGGAGGTCTGGGAAGGTGAAACAGCCCGGGAACAGGACCCACCTCAGAAAGTGAGCAGCAGTTAAGGGACAGTATATGTGAGCTGCAAGCTGCCTATGTCAAACTTTGGCTGGACAAAAAGGCTTCTGATTCATTCTTGCCTTTCAAGTCTCTTACAAAAACATTTCTTGGTACCCACCTTAGCCAGAAATACAGCTGTATCTGGACAAGTCGGCATTTTTAAAAGCTGTCCAATTTAGTTACAGTTTTCAAAAAATGTAAAATTGATTGTTAGGGCCTGGTTATTCTTGGTTACCTTGTTCTTTTCTTAGCCTGTGAAGTCCCCACAGTTTCTCCTCAGGTATTGTCTATCTATATCTCTGGTTAAAAAAAAAAAAATCTATCCACTTGACACAACTTTATACCAAAGTCAAGTTGCCCAGTGCACCTGCTCTCGATGAGGCTTCGGGAAGCAGCCTAGTGCCTCACACAGTGCTGAACAAGTGTTCGTTGAGTTCTGGATGAATAAATGGCTTTCTAAAGTGACTTATATCATATTCAACTATGAAATGACAGAGGCAGTATCAAACATAATATGGAATTGCAGCAGAGATACAGATTCTGAACTATTGTGTGAATTTTGTTTCTATCACCCTGGTCTGGCTAAATTCCTTAATTATTTTCTGAGCTTCTGCTCCTATGTGTCTTAAATCTCATTAGTGTTATTATCACAGGGTGGCTGTGAGAATAAAATGTCTGTCAAAATGCTTATTATTTAGCTGTCACTCAACAGATATTAGATGCTTCTGCTAGATCTCGATATCCAACAAGATAATGTTGACCTCCTGATCCAAGGTGAAACTAAGTAAAAAACAGGAGCAAGCAGGTAAAGGAGTTAGATTTGACTGTCTCACTGAGTAGGCATATCGGCATGGTCTAGGAATATGGAAATGTACTTCCCTAAAAATAAATGAACACACACACACACATGCACACTTATGCACATGCGTGTGTATATGCATGTACATATGCATATATATATATATATACACACACACACTTTTTAAATTTCTTCATGTATATTTTTGTCTTTGAATATTCAGGCTCCCTTATGGATAGCAAAATTTTAGTTTCTTCACATGTGCTACTATTGCATGGGGGGAGAGGGGACAGCAGGAGAGAGTTAGGGGAAATCGGTGGTGTAGAGAAGGAGCAGGGGAATACAGGCATTTCCGTATGTGAGTTATTATTAAGTTATGCACTGCCAGTAAAAAGTAAACATTCGTCAATAACTGTTTTCAGAAGACTCCAATCTGCAACATGCTGTGACTTGACACTGTTAAAATTGTTGCTTGGTATAGACTCTTTACTAGAACCACTTCAGGAATACAGAACAAACGACACTGAGATCAAGGGACTTGGTGACTATTTGAAAACTGTTATTTAATTAAAAACCTCTTACCAGGGTCCTACTGTTGATATTAGCCTGCGTGTCTTCTTAAAGCCATATTTCAATGTTAATCATATTGTTTGGTGGAAATGTGTGCTGTTTTCTTCAATGTCACTAACTAGCCATAGACTTTGTTTTTGTCTACTGGTTACAGAAGCACTGTACTGTTTTATTTTACCCTTTGCTCTATACCTTCTTTTCACTACCAGAATGGGAGCCTTTTATATACACAGAATTTCATGGTTGGAAGTATGGGAAGATATTATGATGCTCAAAGCTTGACCTTCTTTATATAAGTTTTCAAGTAACAATCACCTGCTTGTTCTTTGTTATGAAAACTTTCTTATGCTTTTATAAACCTCTTCCTATTTCACCTCTTGAGAGTATTCAGAGTTACAAAGATGAATCCCTAAAACAGAGAAAGCTATTATTACCTTGACTATTTCAATATTAGTGATGTCTAGCTTGATCTACCAAATTCACAATTAAAACAGTATTTGGATTCATTGATAATGAACTGTTCAGTTAAATTATGCATCCATAATTTCAAGGGTCTAATTTCCTTCTTATAGATAATTTACTTTAGATAATCACAACTTAAACCCAATGCAGGTGTTCTTCAGGATAATGTACATAGGCACATTGCGTATAACAAAATATCCTAAACTCCAGATCTCTCCTTAGCATTAAAAAAATAAGTCAAATTTTAATATCTTTTTGGCAAATTATTTGCCACGTAGATTTTTCTTCTTAAAAATGGGCCAGGTGATTGCTGCATTTCACATCCAAAATTGACACTAACGGTGGCCGATGGTCTCCCCAGTTGCAGGCGTGAAGGACCCAACCACGAGTTAAATTCCCACCACACATCTCGTACATAAGGCTTGGCTCTCAGTACTCTTCCCAACAGACCCTGTGCCCACCATGATAAAGCATTCACATTTCCTCCAAAGAGAGACAGAGACAGGGACAGAGACAGAGACAGAGACAGACCAGTTGTTTGGTGGCCCACAAACTCAAGAACTGAAGGTGGCGTTGACTCGCACTGCCTGTGTGTCACACTGACTCAGTGCTGTGAGACTGGCAGTGTCCCAGGCATTTGGCTGCAGGACTCCTGTCTTGCTCTGTAATTTTAAAAAGGATCCCAGGTGAGGCTGACGACACAGCTGTGAAAGCGTGGCGTGTCATTTGTAGCAAGTCCACGTCTGGCATGTAGTTTTAAAACAACAAACTCTGCAGTTAGCTTTGAGAAAGCTAACATTTGAAAATCAATGACGTTTGAAAACGCTATAAAAATATCATAGAAATGGAAAATGTGTTATAAAGAGATATTTATTAAATGGATGAGAAGCTAAACACAATCTTCCGGTAAACAACATGAATTCTAGGTTTTAGGGAATCCTAACTGAACAGAGAAAATCTGAACTCTTACCATGTTAACATTCAACACATGTTTTAGACTTGTTTTGAAATAAGTTGCTGTTGCACTAAGGCCCTCATTTAATTCCCTTACACTGTAGTTGACTACAAATGATTGTTATGTTTTTCTGTTTTAAAAGTAGGTCAGGGGGGCTGGGGATTTAGCTTAGTGGTTAAAGTGTTTGCTTTGCAAGCACAAGGACCCGAGTTCAATCCCTAGCACCAAAAAAAAAAAAAAAAAAAAGTAGGTCAGACCCCAGTATGCTTCACTTCATTCAAATTCCAGTCATGAGGCCATATGAGAAAAACATAGACTTGGCATCTTCTCCTTCTGAAGGTTCATTTATCTACATACTCTGTTTTTTCAACTTATATTATGAAGCAAGTTTACTTTGTGTAAGTTACAAACTACTTCCACATTGTAGCCATTTCAGCCAGTTTAATCTGTGTTACATGTCACCCACCATGGCCGAAGTGCATTTAACAGGATTAAAATTTTGTTGATATCATCCGGAAATATTGCAAAAGACTGCACAGAAGCACGGAAAGAAAAATGAAGACTTGGGAATCACAGAGAAAAGGGAATGTTCGCACCAATAACTGTACTTACTACAAAGCAAGACTTTACAGACAGTAAGCAACTTATAAATACTCATGGTTGAGAAATAGGAAGCTCTTTTTCAAGGACATGTAAACAGACATCATATTTTCTCCAATGTGTTAATTTGCATTATAGTTGGGTTTTGAAATCTTTAGGTTTCAATCCATTACTTTTCTGGTGATATTCAAGAGGAGCATTTTCTCAATATTTCCTGTTTAAAATAGAAGCAACACATATTCCTAATATGTCTAGGTACTCTAATATTTCAACATCGTTTAAAAAACAAAGTACCGACCCCATTTTATACCTTGGTATCCTTAACAGAAAATTTAGTTTCCAAATATTGCTGTTTCCAGAATTTCTGCCCACATGGAAACTTCATACTAAGAAAAATTAAATATACTTTTATGGAAAAGTATATTTGTCACATAATAGTCAACGTCTTTTAGAATTTTTGGTGATTTAGAGAAAAATTAAAAAAGGAGTTGGAGGAACAAATTCTGTGTGTGGGAAAGTGTGCATGCAGGGGAATGTGAAGGAGCTCTAATCCACTTGGCACTTCTGGAATCACTATCACTTAAAAAGCGGGCTCAGAGTGTCTCCCAAACACTTCTCATCTCTATCTGCAATATATTGTGGCACTCTTGAAGTACTTCAGAAAAAAAGTAGGCGGACACAGAAAACTCTAGAAAGCGATCTTACCCTCAGCAAGACTCCTCGAGTGTCTTGTACAGGAGACTGGGTGTCTCTATTTCTGTCAGGAAAAGGAGAGGCTAGAGAGACATAGACTATGCTTTCATTATATTTTAGCCCATAGACTCAATCAACATCTTAGTTTCTTTTATTTTCCTGTTTTATTGTGACCCTTAAAATCTACTGGATTCTCAAATAGCAAATGATTGCAATTTGTACACACCATTCCATATTTTCCGTACATACCATTCCATATTTTCCATACATACCTGCTTTCAGTATTTTTCAATATTCCTGATATCATTTTTTCATACAACTTTTACACATGCATCCATATAAGGGTCTAGCCAGGAATATAGCTCTGATATGCAAGTCAACCAGTTCAGAGTTTAACTTCTCTATTGGCCATATATCCCAGCATGCAATATTCCTCCACAATTTTCTAAAGGTCAGTTATGAAGCAAGTAGCTGTTATCCTATAGTCTGAAGTCCGTTGAAATTATTCAAAGTCTCCACCCTAAATTGTTCACCGACCCTGATGACTTACCCTTGAAAACCCAGTAAAGATAATGATCTAAGCCTTCCCCTTGCTCCTGTATTCTGCCTTTTGACCACTTCGATGTCTTTCCCATGTGACCCTGCATGGGGTGTTGTGGATCCCATCTCCACCACTGGCAAATAATGGAGTAAGTTTTTCGTCCTGAGACTCTCCTCTACCTCTTCATGTGCCCGTAGGTGGCTGACCACTCCATGAAAGAATAAAAAGCATGCTCTTGCACATACATGCATACTTACACACACACAAATCTATAATCACTTTTTAAAAAATTGAATCATTTTCAAAATTTTCCATTCCATCTTTTTCCTAAGAAGTATCATACGTGGCCTTTCATATGTTCATGCAGCTTTTCAATAACTGTCTTATTCCATACTGCTCTGTGTGTTGACATGAGAATTGCGTTAGACATCTTCAGGTTGAACTTTGGGGTATGGTCTCTACTCATTTCCAGCCTGCCCTAAGATGGCAGCGGCCTTTGGCTTCCCTTACATTTTGGTTTCTGGTGGGGTGACAAATGGGAAGCCCTGACGAGACTAACATGAAGGAGAGTGATGCAGGTGGGTTATTTAGTCCATAGTTTCCAGTATGCACTTTCAACACAGCAGCTGTAACTCTCAACTGATGACTATTTCTTCTCTCAAGAGGGTCTTCTCTATATTACCCTTGTGAGCTTTGGTCATAGAAAATTATGTGAGGAGGTTAAAAAACTCATCACTATTTAAATTTGGTTATTGAAATAGCTCAGTGGTTTCCTTACATTCTGAATATACTTTTAAAACATTCACTTAGTAGATAAACCCTTTTAAATTATCACAAAATCTCCATTTTCTTGAGACTTGAGATGATAAAAATTATTCAGTGTTCCCCCCACTGACGATAATTCAGTTTGTTTTCAGTATTTTTGCTGAAATAAAAATCATTTACATGTATCCTTAATTATTGGTACTTAATTTCCATAAGATATTTGCCAAAACTATGAAAGTTCATTCAAAATTTAAGTACATTTTAAATATTTAATAGATATTTCCAGATAATTTTCTAAAGGGTTTGAAGCAATTCATGCATGCTCTAATCATTTAATTATGTATTAAATTGTTTGATTGATTTTTTAACAAGCAATTTTAAGTGCTTACAACATGCCAGACATTCTATAAAGGGCTTAACAAATATTAACTCATATAATGCAGCATATGAAGTTACCCATTTCCATACTTCCTCACCATTACTCTACACACACACACACACACACACACACACACACACACACACAAACAGATATAGACATATATAGATAGATAGATATATTCCCTTACCCTTTGATTTCTGGTGGGTCAACAAACAGATACATATATATATATATGTGCTTGTATGTGTGTGTGTGTGTGTGTGTGTGTGTGTGTGTATGTGTGTGAATTTCTCTAGTCCGATATGTGTAAAATGGAGTCTCATCATTTAAATTTGTATTTACTTGGCCATTAGTGAGATTGAATATCTATGTATCTGTCTGTCATCTGTCTTGTCTAACTCCATTTGCTCTTTCATGAATTGTCTATTCATATTCTTTTCCTTTCTGTTAGCTCTTTATATTAATGAAACAAATTGTATCATTGGGATTTGTATGACTGGTTGCAACCCACAAAACGTAATAGGCCTTTAAATAGTTTGCAATTTTCAAATTAAATAATTCTATAAACACAATGAGAAATGATGCATTATTCGCCTATACTAAGACATAGGCCGCTGTTACTCATAGCCAGCACTTGTGTGATAGAATGTGATCAGAGGGGGTGATCTATATTTCACTTATAGAGCTGAGACATTTGTAGATTGAGAAACCGTGGAAGATATTTTTCTGAGAAGTGGCTTATGAAATAACTGATTATGGTTAATAGGCATCTGAAATGTATAAATGTGAAGTGACCAGCCTTAAAAAGATCTGAGGAAAAATTGAGTAAAAAAAATCTTTAATTTTACGGATTAAGAAACTGTGTCTCTCAGCAATACATCATACCACAGGTATTCAAGTGGAAAAAAATCTGCAGTTAACGAAGAGTAAAGATCTAACTAACTTTAAGACTGTTCCTCATCAGTGAAATGGGAAAATAACAGACAAGTTTGGGAGATGAGATGAGATAATAGGGGTTCAAGTACTTGAAAACTCTAACCTACAATACTTTAGAGGAGAAAATGTCTCAAAAACCCAGGAACTCTGGCTTTTCTGTTTCATGCTGTTTGTGCACTCCGGCCTGCAGGAAACCCCATCACAGGCCTTCTGTAGACCTTGGACAACTTAGGCAAAGACGTGACAAATAATTCTTCATGTAATGTTTATTTTTCAGAAACCTAAAACTGCCAAATTTACAGATAGCTTGCTTTTCTGTTTTCTTTACTCAGGGTTCAACAACAGAGGTAAGAGTCAAAACAAGCACCTAATATTTTTAGCAAAAAGGTGCCAAATGAGAAATAACCCCTTTCCAGGGGAAAACTCAGGTCTGTGTGTTTGCTCACACATCAAATATATTACTTCTTTTCCCACCATCATCCCACAACACCCTATAAAGTACTTGGGTGCCAACAATGCAAAATCTCAACCCCACTAAGAGTAAGTTACACTGGGCCACTGTGGATAATAGTAACATAAGGCCACACAAACACAAGGAAATGCTTTATTATCAGTTTTTAAACTATAAAGCAGTCAACTTTTTGTTATGTATGTACTCTAGTGTATGGCTCTATTAGACTATTGAAAAAAATTTATAATACACTTTTTTCTACTGTAATTCCTGAGGACAAATTTAAAAATCCATGCAACTCAAATATATATGTTAATGCTCACCTTAAGTAAGGAATATTAAATTTAATTTTAAAGTGAAATATGAACTGTAAGTATATTCTACGTAGGATATTTTATTGAATTATGTTTACCTAAAACCCTGTATCAGTTCCAGTCCTAGCTAAGAGGGAAGAAGCACATTCTCATTGAATGTATCTAAACTTTTGGACAGAATTCATGGAGAAGACCTCAGAGAACTGCTGAAAATAAATGGAAGTCGACGGGCTGAAGAAAGAAACAAGAATTTGGCATATTGCCAAAGTGGAGGTGAGTTTTCCGTCGCATTTTTCTTCTTGTAGCTCCCAGGTTTGACTCAGAGGAATCCTGGGACTCACAATTCCTCACTTGTACAGAAGAAAAGAGCAGCAAAGGAACACCTCTGTTTCTCATCTGGGTACTAAAAAAGGAGGACCTAAAGGTCAGAGAGAGAGAGAGAGAGAGAGAGAGAGAGAGAGAGAGAGAGAGAGAGAGAGAGAGAGCGCTAATGAAGCATCCTGTGTTGTTGCTCATCTGTTCTTTCCTGTTCTGGCCCCCAAGCTTTCTCATGGCAGTAGGACAGCAGTGGCACCAACAGTTTGAAGAAACACTTAAAACTCTAAGGCACGCGATCTCTTCTTTCCATTCAGACGAACTCTGGTTCCGAGACCATGGAAAAGAATCTTCCTTGTTTTATTTTATGTGTGCATCTTTGTTTTTTCTGTATCCTTTCACCACTTGGTTTCAAAGGCAGTCAGTCACTGAAAGTGTGCAAAGGAGTGGGGAGAATAAAAGTCCTGAATTTCCAGGCAGCGATGTGGAACCAAGTAAGCTGGGAAATAAAAAGCGTCACAGAGGTGATAGAGAGGAAGTATAGCACACCAAGAATGCAAGGTTGGTTCACTATTCAAATACTAATTACAGATCAAGGAATAGCAAGATGATATCTTCAGTTAATATGCAAATTTTTGGAAAATGGAGTGTTCGTTCAGGATCAAAATTCTGAGCCATCTAGAATAGCAGTGAAGAACTTTTAACTGAGAGCAATAATCTATTAAAAAACCCACAGGCAATACCATGCTTCATGGTGAAAAATTCAATGCTTTTTATATAAGATCAGGAGGAAGGCAAGAAAGTATATCCTAGTCACTTGTATCTTGTGTAGTCCTAGATGTTCTATCCATAACAAGGAAAAAAAAAAAAAAAAAAAGAAGAAGTAAATTATTTAGAAAAACAATCAGATTGTTGGACTATCTATATAGAATAGCCAAAGAAATTTTAAAAAGAGAGACATCAAGAAAGAATAAGTGAATCAAAGGATACAAGATGATCATAAGAAATTCAATCATATTTCTATTTCTCAGTAATGAACGATTAGAAACTGATTTTTATAGAAAAATAGCATTTATAATGGATAAAAATATATGAAGACCCACATATTTTGATTAACATATTCAGTGGTACCTCAGTTCACAAACTTAATTCATCCCATGATTCTAGAAAAGATGGCTATGTTCATGTTCACGTGGGAGGGATGGCCTCAGTCATGTTTGTCACCAGATTCAGAGTTCACAAACAAAACAAATTTTGCCAAACATTTCCGTTTGCAAACCAAATTATTTGCAAACAAAAGCATTCATGAACCGAGGTACCACAGTACTGAAAATTACAAAACACCAGCGAAGGAATTCAAGCACATCATATAAAAGGTACAAAGACTAGAAGACTCAATATATTTAGGATGTCAGCTTTCCCCAAATTTGCCTATTATTACCATGAAAACTCTAACAGAATTAGTATTTCTTACACAGAAAAGAAGATTCTAAAATTTATATAAATTGTCAAAGTAGCCAGAGCTTAAACAGATTTGGGGAGCAAAGAATAATTTTGACCATAGTGATATATGCACACTCATGTTTATAACAGCACAGTTTGTGATAGCCACATCTTGGAAACAGCTCAAATGCCCATCAACAGCAGAATGGATAAAGAAAATGTGGTTTTTTTATACAATGGAGTACTACTCTGCCATAAAGAATGATAAGCTTGAGATATTCCTAGGTAAATGGATGCATTTTGAGACCATACTCTTAAGTGAAATAAATCGGACACACATGTTTAAATACCGCATAGTTTCTGTGGTGTGAGAAAATGAAAGTGTAAATAAAGACTATAATGTATTATATTGGGAAAGGGAAGAAAATGTCCAAATGGGAAGGAAACAAGGGAGAGGGAAAGGAACAGAGGGACAAGAGAAATAAGAAATGGAAGGAAAAAATGGAAACAAAACTTTTGTAAATAGGGAGGGAGGAGGGGGTGAGGGGAGGGGAATGGGAAAAAAAGAAACAACAAGATATATCACGTACAGGTACAAATCCCCCGTGATGAATGGTATCACTATGTACATCTAAAATGTACCATTAAAAGAAAATTTTTTAAAAAATCGGAAAAAAGAGAAAGATTTTTACCAATAAATATGTTGAAAATGAAAAAAAAAAAGAGTTACTACAAAGCTTTAGTAATCTGGACAGTGTGGTAGAAAGAAAGAAATAAACATGGAACAAAGAAATGCATTAAGAGTTTCTAGCAAAGGACTGAAAAAATTATGACTGATTGATTTTGACAAAGACACACAGGCAATTCCAATGGAGCAAGGATAATCTTTTAAAAATAGTATTCAGAAAATTAACCATCCATTTGTTAAAAAAAAAAAAGGAACTCGACCTCACACCTTATAAAAATTAACCCCAAATGGATTATAGAACTAAATGTAAAATGTAATAGCTATTCTAGTTAGACTAAGATAAAGCTATAAGAAGAATTCTTGGAAGTAGTATGAAAAGGATTATTGATAACAGCCAATGATGAAGTAGATTTTCACTAATGTTAAATAAAATTTTAATCATGTGAAAGAAATTATTAATAAGTCACAGACTGACAGAAATTATAGTAAATCATAAATCTCAAACAATTCAGCAATAAAAAACAGACCAAAATAAGAGAAAAAATGTTTAACATTTTGCCAAAGAGGAGATGGAGATGGCAAATAAATGTACAAAAATATACTTAACCTCATTAGGCACTGTGAGGTCCACAATGAAATATCACCACACAGCAGTAAGAAAAGCTAAAGCAAACAGTGATAACAATTTAAAACATATGTACGGTGGGCAAGGCTATGGGACACTTAGAATTTCTATACGTTGCTAGCGGGAATGCAAAATGAATGAGTACATTACTCCAGGAAAGAGTTTTGCACTATCTTATGAAATTAAACCTAACTTAACCTCATGATCCAGCAGTCCCCTTTCTAGTTACTTCCCATAAAGAAATTTAAACATGTTCGCATTGATGTGTAAACACAAATGTTCATAGCATCCTTATTTACAATTGCTAAAACCATGAACAATCAAAATTTCCTCCCACTGTGACTAAATAAACTGTGTTTCATTCCACGTAATTACTCTCAACAGCAAAGGGAACAAACTATTGATTCTTTTGATATACTAACATGTATATGTCAAAAATATTATGTTGATTCAGAGAAGACAGTCTCAAAGAGTTCCATTAATATAGAATTCTAAAAATTCAAAACCGTAAAGATGGGGAGCAAATACATGATTGCCTGAGATTAGACAAAGAGAGATAGTTTAATGATAAATATCATTTGGATTAATGAAAATATATATCCTGATTATAATAATGATCACACAGATCTCTATTTGTCATAAATCTCATTAAATTTGAGAGAAAATAAGGTCAGTTTTATGTACGTATTTTTAAAAACAATATCTCTCTTGTTATGCTGTCAGAACAATACTAATTCCAAAGCCAAAAGAAAACAAAGCTGTGCCGTGTGTTCTGAGATATCGTAGTTATCACGTCTTCTACAAGTGGAGTATTTTCTGTCTTCCCGTAAACCGAAGATTTCTATGACATGGATTACGTGTTATGGAAACAGATTCTCTAGTTCTCAGTGTATAAATATACCAATGTCAACGCTATCACTGCAAAGTGCATTTAGTATGTCTATGAAATTATCCTTTCTAATGTTCAGGTTTTCAGAAGAGGAGCAGTGGCAATTCATGAGCTATTGAATTGTATCATAGGAAACTACATAGAAATACTTCCTTTTCACCATTATATGTACTTATGAGAATTGAGAAATAATTATTATAAGAAATATTTGAACTTTCTCTATCTTAATTTGATCCCCTGTTCCTTCCAAAGGGCAGAATTTGAACTTTGATTGAGTAATCTTCAGTCCTCTGGAATTTAGGGGACTCGATCTATACTTAAATTTGCAACTTCCATTAATTGCTGTGACTATCTTTTTGGTGTATCACTTTGGATTGGTTATAGTCCCCAGTTATTCAACCAAATAGCAATATTAATATTGATGTGAAGATATGCTACAGATGTGATTAAAATTTATAATCAGTTGACTTTAAAAAAATGGAGATTATAATACATGACCCAGTTGATCTGATTCAATCAGGTAAGGGACTAAAAGGAGTGCCGAGTTCTCACTAATGAAGAAGACGTTTTGCGGGCAGCAGCCTTGCTCTGCACCTGAGAATTTTGACCTACCCTTCCTTACAGCATGCTCTAAAAACGTTAGACATGCTAGTCAGTCTTCCAAATGGTATAAACCAGTTCCTTACAATAAATCTTTAAATTTGTGTCTCCTACTGCTCCTGTTTCTTTGATTTAACTTTACTGATACAATTACCTGGACTATAATTCTAAATAAAATATTAAACAATGAAAATATACTTTAAATATAGTAAGCTGTATTTCCTACCTCACTGAACATACTGTATTATGTTAGGAATTAATTCAGAGATTATATTCTGTTACATAGAAGATAGCCTATCAGTTTTCTGAACACCTATTATACGTACAGACTATTTTTGCAATAATTTCATTTTAGCTTGTTTAATCTTGCTTGTCTTTGCCTTTGATACTTTGGATATCTATATAAAAGTATTTCTTATAAATACACATGTGTAAATTAGTGTTAACTTATTGAATTTTTATTTATTGGTAACTTGGCTCTTAAATGCATGTGATAGAGATTTTTGTTCACCACAAGGAAATTTGAAAAGTGGGTATATGTGCAATATTTCAAAAGGAAAATTTGGCATTTGTCTGTCTCTTGCCAAGCCCACCATAGCCAAGCACCTTAGATGGTGCTGAATTTTGCTCACAAGATATGTTCTCAGAAGATTTTAACCAGAAATATTTTCAGAAATCTCCTTGTGAGATTTTCATTTTCACTTTTGTTTAGTAAAATATCACAATCATGCCTCAGACCCTATCAGGTTAGAAGTGGTGATATTATTCAGTCGGATCCAGCTCTTTCCAAAGCATTTAAAAATAGATAATGGAACATTCTAGTGAGGTTTTCACTTTTAGTATTTCAAGGCTATTTGTGATTTTAATTAATTAAACTCAATTTAAATAGGATTTTCTGGGACTTTCCATCATCAGTCATTTTCAAAAGCCACATCTTAGTTACAAATTCTTTCTTACTAGTTTTGTCAGTGTTTATTCTTGTTTCCTGCTTATGTGGAGCATATAGCTGAGAAAGACGAGTCTAGTGTGTGCTCATGAGGGAAGGATGGCAGCAAGTCTCCTAAATTACTGAATTGCCACCCCCATCAGTCTTAATACGAGTTGTGGGTAAGATTTTTGTGGTGTTAACCCAAAAATGTTTCTCTTACCTCAAGTCTTATAATTCATATTTCTGATTTGCTGTGGTGATGACATTTGATCAAGATTTTAAGATCTAGAGTTTTCACTACAGAGCTAAAAACAGTCTTGAAATCAATGCTGGAGGACGCTGAATGAGTGTTACAAATAAATCATTTGGTGATACACTGATAGATGTATAAACATTTAATATCAAGGTATTGTATCTGGGTTTTCAAATGCCATTGCAGGAATATCATCAACACTACCATAAGTTATCTTTTTAAGTTATTATTTCATCAACATTAATGACTACATATTTAAATTACATGCTTCCTGCGACTTGCTAATTACATTTGGGGCCCAGAGAGATACTGTATCTTCACTGGACAGAAAAAATTACTAGAGTATCAGGTATTTTTACCCCACTCAGAAGCTTGAGGGTTTTCAAGTTTGGTCAGAAGTAATCTTTGTAGCTGAACAACATCAGAATCAAATTCAGTGAGATAAATTTCTTGCTGACTTCTGTATACACTATTATCTTTTCTTTTTCATTATTTCTTCAGCTTATAGAGATATAAAAAACATTAGGAAGACATATGAAATATATTTTCAAAATAATAAAAGAGCTGTTTCTTTCAAGCTTTATTAGCTTTTTGCTCATGCCATCTCTATCAAAGTCTTTTACTATTACTTTTCAATTGTAAGGGTGAAATGAAATAGTAATCATCAAAGTCCATTCTTCCCCGACTGTCTACTCTTATCTAAAATACCTCAAACAATGAAAATGTTCTTCTATTTTGAGGCACATGAACTACTTGTAAATATTTATTGTTGAGGAAGACTGCATAAAAGGATAGTAGTATCAAGGAATTTACTGAAAGTAGACATCCTTTGCAAGTCAGGCAAGATATCCCGGAGGAGTTAGGCTTGACAGAAATTGGGTAGGTAGCAAAGATAAAACATTTTTTAACAGACAGCAATAATTTATTTTTTAAAATTCCCAAAGGTGATACCAGGCTTAATGGTGAAAAATTCACTGGTTTTCCTACAAGATCAGGAACAAGACAAGAATGTATATTCCAAGTATTTCTATCCTGTTTCTTTTATTAGAGGTGTCACAAACTTAGCACTCTACAGAGTACAGGGATGTGTGTGATATAATGTGAGGATGAATGAAAACTTCGGCTAACTGAAAATTTGCCTCCAAGGTGACATTCAAAGTAAAAACGAAGAACTATGTTTGGAGACTTCTAATGCTATGTAGGAAGAAGCAATTTACAGGAAGCTAACACTGCTGATACAAACACAAATACCAGAAAAATTATAAAAATCATATATTTAAATGTATTAAGGAACCGTAGGTGCAAGGAAGACTAGAGAGACTAAATCTTAAGAGTAAATTAAAAAAAAAAATCAGAGGTGACCTCAGGATTTGCAGTTGTCCTTTTACCTGGAAGTATATGATAATTTTGAGTATGTTCCAGATCTTGATGGTCTGGGTTTTCTTCTCAGAAAGAACTAATGCCATGGGATAGATAAGGCAAAATAATATTTAGCAGTCATCCAGGGTTGTGAACTTAAATTGCTTGAAACCCATGACATGTTTCTCTCCTAAGAATATAACTTAATTTATAGACGCCAGAGTGGATGATTGAGGAAATAAGCTGTAATTTTTAGAAAATAAGGGTAGAAATATTATATCATTGCTAGAAAAATTATAATGACAACACAATTTTTGAAGGATCTAGAGAGAGTGGTGGATTGATCTGTCAATTTAGCATTAGCTTTCCTTCCAGGAACTTTTGCCTATGTATTTTGAATACAGTTAATGGAGAGTTTTGGGGAAATGAAAAGAAAGACTAGGACTATTGGACGGTAAACAGCCAGACTTTCTCTCTTGATATTGAGCCTTCAGAAGCTTCACATATGAAGATTAGACTGAAAATCTCTAGAATCAGAATGGAAATACCTACACTCCAGCAGTGGGATACTTGCTTACTGGGCCCTAAATTAAAAGATCTTTCTGTGGTACACTAGAACAATAGAGACAAAATAGAGATAGATTGAATCTTTAAAAGTACTCAGTACGTTTTCACCTGGTTCTATTTCTGATCAGATTAAATTAATCACTACTTTGTTTTGTTTGCCTAGCATTTCTTCAGTGAAAAAATAACATCTATTTTTTTTCTTTTTAAAAATGATTAAATTTTTATCAGTACATTTTTGAAGCACATAATAATTACATTCATTGTGGGGAGTTGATACCTGCATATAACACGTCTTAATTGTGTTTAATTCCTCTTTCCCTACCCGCCCTCTCCCTTCTCTATGTCACTTGGGCTCCTTCCCATCTGCAAAAGATCTATCTCTCTGTTTCCTTTTATTTTTCTTTCATTTTGCACTTTAAATTATTTATACTTTGGGTATCTCATATACGAGAAACCATGCAATATTTAAGCTTGTGTGTATAATTTATTTCACTTAACATTATTGTCTCAAGGTGCATCCATTTCCTATAAGCGACTCAAATTTATCCTTCTTTGTGGCACAGTAAGACTCTATTGGTTATAAATATCCATTTTCATTATCTTTTATCTGTTTATGGACATATAGTTTATTTCCAACATTAACCTATTATAATTTGTGCTGCTATAAACATGGATATACATGTATCACTGTAAAGTAATATCTTTAACTCTTTCAGGAAGATAATATCTATAATCATAATCTTTATGGTTTTTACATATAATGTTCATTATTACATAAAGAAATATTAGGCAGGCAGAGAGATAAAATCATATGGTCAATAATTAAGTGAACCAAACAAGATCAATCTTTCAGGTGGCCCTGATACTAGAATCCAAAGTCAGTTATTTAAAAAAACTGTGTTTAATATATTCAAGAAAGTAGAGAGGTTGGGGATTTAGCACTAGCAAGCATAATGTCCTGAGTTTGATCCCTAGCGCCCCCCCATAGAAGAAAATAGAGAAAAAAAAAAAAAACCAGAAAATTTTGTATCATATGGAGACATTTCATATGTGATAAGGGTAAAATGAATATTATAGAAACAAAAATGTAATATCCACAATTAAGAAATCAATCTATGTTTTCACAAAAGTTTGAATAAAGTAGGTGACAGGTCAGTGGGGAATATACAGACAGAAGCACAAAAAAATAATAACTTTTGAGAAACAGTAACAGGCATGAGGGGAACTGTCAAGATATCTAACATACATGCATATAAAGGGGAAGAAAGCAGATGCTTTAAAAGAAATGTTAGCTGAGAGTTTTTAAAACATGTGTGAGTAATACACAGATGAAAGAAGCTCAACAAACAAGAAGCAATATATATGCCCTATTTTAGTTGAATTGCTGATTACTAAAGACAGCAAAAAAAAAGCCTCGAAGGTGGCAGACAATAGAAAAATATTATTTTTGAAAGAACAAAATAAGACTAACACAGGACTTCTCATCAGAAATGGGAAGTTGCAAGCCAATGAGGTGGTATCTTTGAAGTTTTAAAATAATATAATTTCAATCTAGATTTCTATACCTAATTAAATATTTTTGAAAAACATACATGAAATAACTATGTTTTCAGCAAATAAAATTTGGAGTACATCATCAATAGGCATTACAATATATACAAAAGGAAATCTTAGGGAGAAAATTCTAGACAAATACATGCAATGCACAAAGGAATTAAGGACTATTGAAAATGGTAAATATTTGGGTAAATATAAACATATTGACTATACAAAGCAATAACTGTCATGTCTTATGCAATATATAACATAAGTATAGATTTTAAGATTCATCAAAACTATAATACAAACATGGAAGATGGGTTCTTGAAAGTATTCTCTAAGATGCTACCATTAAATGGATGTGAAATTATTAATAATTTAAACTGCAATAAGACATGAATAAATTTTTTATTGGTAAGCACTAAAAGTATAAGAGAATGTATAATTCACAAGGTAAAGGAAATTTTAATAAAAATAAAAGTTCAAAAGAAGGCTGAAATGAGGAGACAAAAGAATAAAGAAGATACTGAACAAAGAAAACTAAAGGAATAAAGTAGAAACTGAAAAAAGAAAATTGAGAGTAAAATAGTAGATTTAAACCAAACTATGTAAGTTATTATTTTCAAGGTAAACATATAACCTAAAAATAATGTAGCATGTTATAAAAATTGAATATAAACACAAAGTGATGTAAAAAATTAAACCAGAACTCCCTTTTATGCACAGTTTTGCCTTCTGAAATTTCAGTTATCCATGATCAATCATAGTCCAAAAATAGCAAATAGAAAATGTCAGAAAATTTTATAGGTTTTTAATTGATCTGAGTATCATTATTTAACCTCCAGCTATCAGATTCTGGCTTGCCAAGGACAGGAATCTTCTCTCTTTGTTTACATAGCATATGTACCCTGTCTGTTGGTTACTTAGCACTCGTCTTCATTATTACATTGATGGCCATGGTATTGTTCTTGTTGTGCTCAAGTAGCTCTTCTGTAGAAGGTACATTACATCACAATGCTTATGTCATTTGCCTTGCTTCATGTCATCTTGTAGGCATTTTATCATCTCATATCATTACGAAAACAGGAAGACTGGATACAGGACATAAATCTATATTGAGTGAGATACTATATTTGTAAAATTTTATTATGATATAATTATGTCATTATCAGTTATTGTTATTTATTTCTTACTGGGTCTACTTTATAAATTAAACTTTATCATACATATATATATATATATATCTAAAAAAAAATATAGTGTATAGAGGGTGAAATCCTTGATTTCAGGCATCCCCTGGCTGTCTTGTAAAATTCTATTGCAGATAAAAGAAAATACTGTATTGTTAAACTGTCTCTACTATTTAATGTGATTTATTCAATGCAGCCCTTATCATATTCCCAACTGCATTTTTTTTCACAGAAATAGAATACCACCTTTAGATTTATGTAAAACCATAAAATACCCTAAATAGCTAAAGCAGTTTGAAGAACAACAAGTTGGAGGCACAACACTTCCTGATTTCAAATTATATTAACAAGCTAGAGCAATCGAAACAGTATGGATTTGGCATAAAATCAAGCATACAGACCTATAAGACAGAATAAAAAGATCCAAAGTGAACCCACAGGTATATGGTTAACTAATATCTGGCATGAGTGCTGAAATTTCACTGTGAATAAAATACAGTTTCTTCCATAAATGATGTTAGAAAAACTGGATAGTGACATCCAAAAGAATGCACTTGGAACCCTGTCTTACCCATTCATGAATAATAATTTAAAATGGATTAATGTGTTATACATAAATCCTGATGTTAGAAAAAAAAAGAAGAAATTATTTTTTGACATTAGTCTTGGCAATAATTTCTTTTGGTACAACACCAAAAGTACAAGCAACAAAACCAGAAATAAACAAATGAATTTATATCAATTTTTAAAAAAAAATCTATGCAGCCAAACAAAAAAATCAACAAGATGAAAATATTTGCAACCCATATGTCCAACGATGGGTTGATATAAAATATTGTAAAGAATATAATCATTAGCAAAACAATAAATAACCTCACTGAAAACTGTTCAAAGACCTAAAATCAGAATATAATATCACCATCTATAAGAATAACTGAAATTTAAAAGGTAGGAAATAATAATTGAGAGAGGATGCACTGCACTGAGAATTTCCTACATTGGTGGGAGAAGTGAGAATGAGTTTAAAAACAATGAAAACTTGTTATGCACAAAAGTTGAATTTACACAAAATCTATGATTCAGCAATTCTATTTCTCAGTGTAGACACAATAGAAATACGGGTATGTGTTCACTGAAAACTTGCTTATAATATTTAAGGCATCACTATTTGTAAGAGTTCAAAACTGAAAATTACTGAAATGTACACGTGTTGAAGGAATAAATAAATTGCTGGTATATATACAAAACAAAATTTTATGAAATGAAAGGAATTAAACAATATCTATAAACACAATGTATATGAGTTTAAGAAAGGTAATGTGGCTTAAAGACAGATACAAAAGACTATCCACCACATGATTCCATATATTTCAAGATCAGTATAGTCACAACTGATATGTGCTGTCAGAAGTCAGAATGCTGCTTATCTTGGGCTACAAGGTGGGACTGAAATGGAGAATGAAGGAAATCTGGAAGTACTTCAGATCTCTTGGATTTTGGTCAGGTTGGCACATGTATTAGTCAGCTTTCCTGTTGCTAGGACACAATACTGGACACCTAGAATTTAAAATTGGGGAGGTTTTAGGGGATTCAGTCCATGGTTGGCTGGTGCTAAGGTAGAGACATCATGGTGGAAGGGCCTGCTGGAGTAATGATGCTTACTTAGTTTGTGGTGAACAGTGTCAGAGAGGAAGGAGTGATGGACCCTGTATAGTACCCGTGAACATGCCTCTATAACCCACCCAATACACCCCGCACTGGGCTCCCCTGAAATTCCTAGGCTGCTCCCAAGACAATCAAATTGATACAAGCAAGCTTAATTGTCACAGTGCCTACACCATGTACTCAGTTTGAAACAACTCACTGATGAATAAAAGTATAATTTGTATACATTCACATATACATTATATAATGCAGCATTAAAAGATTATAGTATATTTGTCACTACTCTATTAGTTTTCTGTAGTGACTAAAACAAATCACTACAAATGCAATGGCTTAAAACATCATGATTTATTGTCTTACAGTTCTATGCTTGGAGTAAAATCAAAGAATCACCACAGCTACATTATCCTTTTAAAGGCTATGAGAGATAATCCATTTTTCTGCCATTTCCTGATTCTCTGTGCTACCCACATTCTTTGGCTCATAGCTGCCTTCCTTGATCTTTAAATCCAGCAACTCTCTGACCCTTTTTCTGTCATCACATTTCTCGCTGACTAACCTGGAAGTGTTCTCTACTTTTAAAGATTGGATTAGATTTTGTTCACTTAAAGAAAACCATGATGCTTTTCCCATCTGAAGTTACTTGACTTTAATTACACCTACAAAATCCCTTCTATAATGTAAATCAATATATTCACCAGTTTCAGGTTCTGGGGATTACGGTGATCACCTTGACAGACATTATTCTGCCTATGGTGTGTGTGTGTGTGTTTACAATTAGTAAAATTTCACTTGGACCTTAAGTTCATTTGGCTTCCTGACCAGCATCTGTAATGGAAGAACATCTCTGGATTCCATTTTTGATCTTGACACTTAATGTATGGCATTTGATTGTATAAACTATTTCACTTAGTTTACCCAAATGTTATATTAGGAGGTTTTAGTAATTGCACTTTATATTAACTACACATATATAGAACTGATATACAAATACTAATACACAGAACACTTAACACTGTATTTGTTGTTCATTCCAGAATTTAAAAACACGACTTTTTAACCATCTATGAATTATTCACTTGGGGAAAAAACTAGCCAAACATTTCAGATTCCATCCTGTCATTCTCTGCCACCCACAATGTTTCTTCATCTTTATCTCTTAATTCAAGACGTGAAGATTCAATTCACTGATTCCTGAGTACATTTACCACCCCCGTATATGTGCAAAGTATTTTCAATTTCAATATAAATGATGTGGGAGTTGGATAATTAATTCCAGATCGCTAATATCTTCAAGATTGAGTCCTATTTATTGCAATTCAATGAGCAGTCCATCTCTATTTTAAAATGTGAGTGTTTGCACTGTACACAAGTAACTTCTGATCATTAAGCTTTGGTTAATATGTGACCTCATGTTAGAGGTCGGGAGATCCTAGCCTTAGTACAACCTCTTTCACAGTGGCTTTTTTTTCTATCACTCACCAATCTGCACTGAGTAGACTCTAAAATTACAGAGAAATTTTAAGTCATATATAAACGTGGCAGGTCCTTTCCCAAACCTGAAACGCCAAAATAATGTAATCCTGAGGTTTTATTTTATCTCTCTAAGTGAGAAATTTGAGCTCCTAGAGATCACTCAAGACTTCTAATTCTGGTGGTTTTAAAGCTGGGACAGCATGCACTCTCTTCAAGAAGAATTCCATTAAAATGCAAAATGACTTCTTTTTCTCACCACTCCACATGACTCAAGGGTTACAAAAATGTACTATACATTTTTGTGCATCCTGCTGTGATTTTTCTCATTAACCCTATTCTATTCCTCATGTCGTTATTTTTTTTTTTTATTTTGTTAGTACATGTTTGCAGTATATACTGTTTACATTCCTTGTGTGGAGTTGGTACACGTACATAACATATCTTAATCCCTGCTTTCATCTTCTATCCTGCCCCTCCCTCCATCTCTTGATATACTTCCCATTTGAGAAAGAACTATCTATCACCCTGCTTCCTATCATCCATCTTCTATTTTGTTCTTTATTTATAATCTAGAGGTCCCAGATCCAGGAGAATTTTCAGTGAACGAGGGCAACACCAAAGCTAGGGGCAAAAATTCTTGGGCATGAGACTAGTTTATAATTTAGGGAATCAACACCAAAGAAACTCCATCTGTGCCCCAAAAGTAAAGCAGTATGTTGCCTACATTTCAGCCTGAAAGTACTCAGAAGATCTGAGTAATTTAGAAATACCTATTAATCCCAGAGAATGTAGCATGAAGGTATAGTTTTTGACATCTTTAAATTGATCAAATTTTCTATGAATAATCTAGGTTGGCTAACAAAATTAAAATATTTTGTGTCATCTCAATCACTTTTTCTTTTCTTTCTACTTGCATCTTAAGTGCTTACAGTACATGAATTTATTATTTGTAGCAAATATAAAGGAGATAAAGTATTTACATATGGAGTGTATCATTGCTAGATTAAAATACACCAACTTGCAGAAAGACGGCAAAATTGGGGAGTTTGTAGAGAGGCTGATATCTTCTTTGGTGAAGATATCAGCAGTATTCAACTTTTGCTGAATTTCAGAGTTTAAATAAGTTCTCCTTCTAGTAGCCTTCCTCCCACATTATCCTGTGTTTGGCACTCTTGAGAACAGTGTAATTAACTTGTGTCACTGCTATGTACGACTTTAGTATCAGTGTAGTTTTTAAGACACTAAAATGCGATTTGTGCCTGAACAACCAAATAGTTCCAGGCTACTATATTAGGTGAGTGTCTCTGCCAAAAACACAAAGAAACGGAATTCTTGGAAGAGGCAGCCACACACACCTGTCCTGATAGAATCAGTGAAGTCAGAAGAAGTCCATTAAAATGCAAAATGACTTCAACTCTAAAGCAGCTCATGAATTGGTATGTTAGAAGGAATGCAATTTTGAGGATATGTGTGACAATTTGGGGCAATTGTTTATGAAACTATAAACATCGTTTTGTGGCACATGATGACAAATATTAATGAGCCTCTCCAGGCATGATTGTGTGTGTGTGTGTTTGTGCCTGTGCGTGCATGTTGGGACAGGGTGGTTGTGAAAGCTGCAGCGAAAATTAAATTTTAAGAATTTTATTTTTCTCCAGACTATCATTTGTTATGAAATTTTCACCCCCACGGCCAAAGTTCTACACTGGAGCACCTGGAGCACAGCTACTTTTCTGGTTGTTCCCATATATAGAAAAAAATGCAATTTAAAAAAAAAATATTTGAACAGAAAATAAAAGCTCCAGTCTGTACATATGTACAGACACATAAATACAGAAATATTTATTATTTACATATGCACAAATACATTTTCTTCATGTAACTGCTCTTCTATCGCTAATTTCTACATCAAGAATAAACTCTGTGCTGTGCATACATGATCCCAGTAATTCCGCAATACTCATGAGTGATAAGCCTTTTGATCTCATTTCAAGGATGAGAAAAAGGAGAGTTAAGTAACTTACCTCAGCACGCAGTTTCTCAGCACCAAAACAGACTGGCTTCGAGTATGTCTGACTCTACTACAACTTATTTCTTCCTCACTAGTATCTCTGTATTGCACTAGTGGTCATCAACAATAAATACTGAGTGTCTGCTTTATTTTTCTCTTCTCTATCTTATTGCATTTATCATTATATTATGACCCTCTCTCTGTCTCAATGAAGCTACAGTATATTCCATTCTAATGCCATATCATAATTAGTCTATGCCATATCATAAATATATCTTTTGGTTTTTATTTACCTAGTTCTTTTAGATGAGTTCCTCAAAATATAATTATAATTGTATAATTTATATATTTAATTGTATATATTTAATAATTATATATCATTATATAATTATAATTACTAGGGCAAAGAGGAACATGAGTAGTCACTATAGGAAAGACCAAGGAGTTTCTGATTTGTAACATATGTTTGTATTAGTAGAACAGAAGACTAACAATTTCCTTTTAGCCTCACTAAGACTTGGTATAACTTTTTAAAATGCTAATTTAAAAAGGAAAAGATGTTATATCATTTTTATTTGCAGTTTATACAGAAGATACATATTATTCATACAAATGCCCATTGACGATTTTTATGTTTTTCTTTACATTTATGCCTCTACAACATCTCTATTTATGCCTCTGTACCATCTCTAAAATTTTGAAACCTTTTGGATAGATTGGCAATCAATTATATGAAGTTTCAATTTTCAGCAAAGAACAGGGCTACTAAGCAGGTAATGCGTGGAAACCTCAGACATGCAGAGATGAGATCATGCTCACATGGACTTTGGAAGTACATCACTGTGTGAACTTTGCCAGTTTGGCAACATTCTCTAAAGTTTGCATCCCTTGTAACATTTTAATGAAAGTAGGTACTACCTCTTAGAGTAGGTGAAAGTGTATCAAGTGGATATACATAGTAAACACTCAGTGAAAGAAAGCAGTAATTACTTTTCAGGGAGTTCAACAGAGACTTAGGAATTGCTTGGAGAGCATGCTAATGTATTGGTACTGGTCATGAAATAAAAACTGTTTCACCATAAGCACTGTGTTTTCATAGTCTGCCTTTTCCTTTACGGAAACAGAAATATTCTTTAATCTGTGATGGCACAAAATCTTCTAGTGGCAGTTAAGCAGTCATTATAATGATTAATCATAATTATGTGGATCCTGGACATTCAGACAAAATGTAAATTACTTATCATTCATCTTTGTTCAATCACAGAGGTAGGCTGGAGTTGCAATTGTTCTAGTTTTAGAAGTAGGATAAAACATAATTAGACACCTCACTCCTATGCAGACATATCTAAAGGAGGCAGCTGTTCTTTACAAAACCCATACGTCTCAAGGTCTCCTTCTTTTAGAACCTCAGTTCTGATTGAGAAATATTGTTTCACCATTTCCATGGAACAACTGCTTTTTTGAGATGAATAGCACTAAACTGGTCCAGCCTCCAGTCTTTCGTCGCTTGGTCTCATTCTATATGTATTCCGTGTTCACTGGAGATTTTAGTGCCTAGATGTATTTTTCACCTTAACTAATTTTTTCTTCATCCTGCCTTTACAAATTCAAGACACCTAATGGCCCAGTCTCTTAATATTTTAATTAACAACAATACTTCTCATAGTCATTTGATTTTATCCATTGCTTCTGGGACACTTTCATCAAGTGTTTGCTTTTGTTCCCTGTCTGCTAAGTGCTACTAGATGAATTGAACAACCTTGCGGTAATTATGACTCTATGTCTATGCCTATCATCTCCAAAACAGACCTAAATGTGACTAGACAGTACTTTTAGAATTCTTTGACAATTTAATATTTCTCATCACTTCCAACAATTGGGAAGCAAGCCTATCCTCCTCATTGCAAGGCCACCACTCTTAAATGTTTGATTTAAGTAACTGTCTCCATCTGCTATTGATCTTATAGATAAATCAGAAGAGATCAGATAAGCATTTTCCTGATTTCCTAGAGCTATCATCAAATTTATACCCTTTCTGGCATCTTTGCTAAATGAATTTTTTATTTCATTTCTTGTGTGTAGCAAATTTCTCCATTTGATGGTGACCCTATATATTCTCTCTAGATACCTCAGGTTTATAAATTACTTTTCTGTTTTTCTTACACCTGGTCTAATTTCTCTTACAATCATGCTTTAAAAGTTGTCCTTTAATATTTATTTTTAGCTACAGAATTCAGTTCATCCACCTTATCCACAGTTATGTTATCCAGAAGGTAGTCTTAATTACTCTTTTTACTTTCTTTACATACAGTCACTCCTCAATCTATAACAATTTGGATTTATATTTCCAACTCCATTGATTTTCACATTGTTTTCTAAGAATCTATTTTTGTTGCCTATGATAGACACTTGCCTCATTATCTTGTTTGTTCTCATAAAATACTTATTGCAAAATGGACTCCTTTCTTTTCCTTAGAAAATAGTTTCTTTCTGGCATTCATACCAGAACACTTTCCTGGTTTTTCTTCTACCATTCCTGTTGCTTTTTCTCTTTTAATAAACACACACACACACACACACACACACACACACACACACTCACACACACTCACACACACACACACACACACACACTGAGATCTCAAGAGAGAGAGATACAAACATATATACCCATATTTTATTTATGTACGTTTCATGTTTTTTGGATGCTGGCTATCCTCTAAAAACCCTCCTCTTTCTCATTTCTTACAATATCCTTCCTACTACCTTATCCCCAATCTAATGAAATATTTCTCTTCATACTCTGACTTCATTCATGAAAACTAAAAGCCTATTTTGGAGGCCTCTGAATATGCTGATTCCTTCACCTTAATAATTCTTGCTTTTACCAGACTCCTACTTACTAGTCATATCTCAACTGTGGTCTAAAAATCTTTTGAAAAACTTAATCTCACCAAATGCCCTTCCCATGCCCTAACAAGAGTTCCTCTACTTTCCCCTTCTTATTATTTAAAATAGTATATTTAAATTATGTTTTCTTTTTAAATTTTTTTTCCATTAGACCATAATCTTCTGGCATAAAGAACAAACATACCGCACCAGTACTAAAATTTAGGACTGCACATGTTTTGTAGTGTGCACTTAATGAATATTTGTCAAACTAAGTGAATCAATGAATTATATCATAAATATAAATTCTAAAAAAATTTAACATTGAAACCTGGAAGAATTTCAGCCACAATAATTATTGAACAGAGCATTTGTAAGCCCTTTGAAAATAAAGTGGTTAATGATTAGATGGCCTTACGGAATCAAAAGGAAAAAAAAATTGTGCCCTTATTAATTGGATTTCCTCCTGTAGAGGCAGACGCCCTGATGGGGTGCCCATGTTTTTCCATTTTGAAATGGGTTTGCCTCAAAAGAATCTGGCAGCTTAAGTCTTAAACTCTCTTAGATCATAGTGAATAATAGGGTGAAATAAATTCAAATATGAGCAACACAAAACAGAGATGTTTACAGTAAGTCTGAGGTGTTTCAGAGTTAGTATTAGGCTTTTCTTCATTCAACAGTTTTAAAAGTCTCTTCTGTAAGCATACAGAAGAAAATATATTGTAGTAGAAGATATAGAATAGAACATTGCAGAGCGTTGAAAGTCTGGGTGATAATTTTCTTCAGGGAGATCCTTGTCAGAGAAGGTATTTCTATCCTGAGTGGGAGGTTTGCTACATAATATTCAAAGTCTTCCAAATTGAAGGTGTCATGATTCTGTGAAGTATTATCATCTCAGGATGTGCTGTAGATGTCTACATAATCTCGAACTGTTCTACAATGAACAAATTACAGAACAAGACACTGAAAAAGAATGAGAGTTATGTGCAACTTGTATACTTGGGATTTTTCAAAGAATGCAGGATAAAAAGGACAAATTTTTTTTTAAGAAATCTCTACCTACATCATATTATATTAGATATTCCTGAAGATATTAGATCTTCAGGAAATATTTAGAAGATAATCTTCTCCTAACTTCATGCATTTTTAAGTCACAAAGTTTGTATTATTCAACTATTACCTATACTCAGAAGACACTTAGAATATGTATTTATTATATGAAAATTCCAGGTGTAAAATAGGTGTTTTCTTTAGGTTCCTAAGAACTTTTGAGGTTTTTTGTTGTGATTGTTTTTGCCACCTTCAAAACTGATCTCTTTGTACACCATCACTTCAAGTGCCAACAAACTAAGTGGAGCTTTTATATGGTCAAATTCATAACCTCCGTGTTTTCAAAACCCTTTTAAATGATAATGAACCGGCGTTGGTATAGAGTTTAATGTCATTTTCTGTCTGCCGTGCAGACAGAGGGCTCCTCCTCTGTCAGCTATGATTTGAAAGGACATCAGAGGCCAAGGAACACTGTTGGCTTGGACGAGTTCCACAGATGAAAAGGCCTAATTGAGGGGACTGGCTAAATTTTGGTGGGCAGTTTCCAAACTTGTTTCAAGTGACGTTTGAGTAATTTTATCCAAATAAGAAGCTTTCAGGATTGACTTGTGTGACCTTTTAAGTAGTAAATTGTCACACATTCCAAATGAGCTAATGTTTCACCAAGTGGACTCACTTGGGAGACTGCCGATCAGAGCTGAATGATAGAAATACTAAAGTAAATGAGACAGTTGCTACATCGTCTCATACTTTTCTCTAGAAATACTCTTGTAGCCAACCTTCTTCCTGTACCCGCTGCCGTGATCCACCTTTGGGCTCTTATGGCTTATGTCTGCTCTATGAAAATGGTTTCTCAGTACGTGTCTAGCCTTCTAATTTCTCTCTTTTCCAATCTTTTCTATATGTGCCACAAGTCAATCCTTCTTAAATATTATTTTGATCACAAAATAACATCTCTAAAAACTTTCAACTGGCTGTTAGTTTTAAAAATAAAGCCACAACTGTTCAGTATGTGTTCAAGTACCTAACCCTGCCTGGTATTGTTAGAAATAAAAAATTACTATCAAGTAAATTCTTTCTTAAAATAGTGGTAAGGTCCTGCTTTAAGTATTAAGTTACAGTATACTTCTCCCCTGGGATGTCACCTCCTCCTTGTACCCATTCACAGTGTTCTCCTTCAAATTCATGCAGTTTGTATTTCATCTGGACTCTTAAAGCCATTTGTATCCAACCTGCTCCTCATGGTGCAATTAATCTGTAGTCTTGTGACATCTCTTCTAGTATTGTAGTTGAAGTTTATTTTCTTATTTCTTGAAATAGTCATGCAAGTTCATCTGTAGCAGGGAAGAGCATGTCTTAATATCTTCAGTAATATCTAATAAAGTATTTCCAACAATCTTGGCTCCACATCTCTATAAACTTCAAATAACACAAGTGGAATTCATGTGAAATATCACCCTTTCCACTCTTTCTTTAAACTGCAATTTATAATACAGTTCTTAGCTGAAAATATAGAGACACAGGGCATTAGTTCAATATTATCAAATCACTTAGAAGATTACCTTCCTAATTGTGCTAAATTGTGCTCTTCTCCTATTGCAGCAAGCCAAGCCCATATCACATTAGGAACAATTACTCATGGATCTCAACATTACCCTCAGGCACTGATAGATTTTCTGCCTCTGTATTCATCTACCAGTTATTTCTGGTCTCTTTTTAAAGTGACCGATCCACTTCAACAAGTGTGTCTAATTTTTTTTTCCATCCTCTATACACTAGCTATTTTATTCCAAACTCATTTCACTGACGTGTTTCATATTATAGATGTTTCATAAATATTCATTGATTTCATCAGATAATGAGTTTTGATGCCTCCTATCGATTCTGGGAGTGTCCTTGAATGATAAACAATACACTCATATGTACACATACAATCTGATCTCTATTATTACTTTTCTGTGATTTCTTGCTGGCAGCCCAAAATTAAGGAAAGGTTATTGCCAAACATCCCAAATAATGTATCAGGTAATTATGGTCTTTCCAGTTTAATCTCTTGCTCTTTTTTTGCTATTATTTTCTCCTTGAGAATTTTTTCTCTGTTTCTCCTGAGCAGTTTTCTCCCCACCTTTCTCACCAAGAACACAAAGTCTTTAGTGAAAAATACATTGCTTTAAGTCACATTGGATGGAATGTATTTTATAGTTTTGAATTACAAAGTACATTAATTTTGAAATCTGTAAGTCTTGTGTATCATAATCAGAAGTCAATTGCCCCTTGTTGATTGCAAACAATGGATTTTGTGGCAACTTGAAGTCTTTCAGTTCATGAAAGTCATTAACGTTCTGATACTGCTCTATCATTGAAGTCATTGTAAGAATAGATAGCTTGGGCTGGGAATTTAGCTCAGTGGTCAGAGTGCTTTCCTTGCAAGCACAAGGCCCTGAGTTCAATCCCCAGCACCAAAAAAAAAAAAAGAAAATAAATAAAAAAATAAATTAAATAAATAAAAATAAAAATAGCTTGATTCTGGTAAGATATTCTAGAACCAATCAGTGGTTGAATTAGCTCACTGGATCATTTTATCCTGGGTACACACCTGAATTACCTGAGAACGTTTTCTGAAATATTTTAACACTGTAAGTTTCACTTTAATAGCTTGTGGTTGCTGAAACAATGAGTATGAGTTTGTAGGGATGTTCTCGTGCTTCTCTGTGCACACTCATCTCAATAGATTAAAACGTAATGTCAGAGTCGACAGTCGGGAACCAGCTGATTAGTGACATCTAAATTCAATTCTAGTTTGAAACATTCTGATTATATAATTAAAATTTTACCGTCACTACAAAGCTTCTTACTCTGTCTGTAAATTCTATTAAAAGCTTATCATTAACACTGAAAGGTAACTGTCATACCAAAATAGCAGTGAATTTTAGCCACTGCCTTCAAAGCATTAAAACAGTGAATCAAATCAAAAGTCACTTTGTTTTTCAAAGTAAGCGTCTCTTGCTACTGAGAAGTTCATTCAGAGTCTGGATTTGGCAGGTATTATTGTTCTTTAACATTAGGGGTTTGGTCTCATTTTGGCCTTTGAAACATTTAGCAGAGAAAAGTACTTCAGCTGGATAAGCAATCCCAGCTGGCCAGTATACTCTGAAGTCTTATATAAGCATTTGACCCATTTACATTCTGAAGAAATTTGTTGGGGAAAAAAATGGAGAGCCAAAATTTAAATTCACAAAACTGTTATGTAACTATGTTAAAAATTCCTAAAATTAAATCAAACCTAATCACAGACTGTGTGTTCTTGTGTGTATAAAACAATTCATCAGGAAGAAAAGAGATCCATTTTCCAAAGAACCTAGGACAAAATTATGAGTAAGTTAGGTTAAAAGAACTCCTGGAAAGTAAGTTAGTTAGAGAGAACCTAGAAGACTAGGAGGAAAAAAAATAAGCCAAGGGAAAGTGGTGATCGAGTGTCATTAAAAACTGCTTCCACTTTATGAAAAATCACTCAGTGACAAGAAGTCTGAAAGAATGTTCTAGGCTGACATATCAAGGTAACTGAACCTGAGAATTTCAATCTCAGCCCTGGTTTAAATCACATTTAAAGTAGGTCTAACCTACTTTAGGTATAAGATCATAGAACTCACATATTAAAACAATCTATTTGATAATATTTTGCACTGTGTTTGTTACTGTCCAAGTAGAAGGGAAATGATAAATAAGAACTTCCATATTCTAACCTGATTCAATTCATCTGTTAAGTGGTCTGGGCAAATCATTTCTCTGAGTCTTAGTTTTCTCATCTTTAAATGAGTTTAATAGAAGCATTTCTGAAAGTAAATCATACATCCAGTTACATTCAGATAATGTACATGTTAGAGAGATTAACTGAGATTTTATGTAGATATATAGATATGTGATTATCACTATGCCAAGCATATTTAAGTATTTACTAAGGGATAACTGTAATAAACAGAATCAACCTTGTAAAGTAGACCTATAGACTTATGAGAAAATAGGAGGAGAGTTTAAAATTGGGATGCTTTGAAAATAGGAACCTCATAGTCACTTGTGTGTCATTGATCAGGATTTTAATGTTACACGAAATAGGCCCATCATACGAAATGTCCTAGGTAAAAAGTCGCTTTTATCTCTGAGGCTGAGAGAACTACATTGCGCACTCCAGGTTTTTTCCATTCATTTGTTCGGAGATAAGCAGCAAGCTATTACTCTCTTGTGGGGCTGTCTTCAGAGACTATTTCTGGCTACCACTTGTGGGAATGCTTTATGAGATGTCAGTGTGTGTAAGAAGAGATAGCATGGTTTGTCACGGGCCGAGAGGCCATATTCTGCTCCAGACTGATGGCTTTGTCTTTTATCATTGTCACAGGCTTATTTAACAAGCTGTGACTCTGTGGTTCATCACAAAGAAAACTGTCATCCCAGACACGTGGCCTGAACATCCTTTCATCTTCCAGGCCAGTAGGATCTGTCATGTGACATCAAGCAGACTAGCAACTCCAGATGCACTGTGCATGCTGCAACAGAGTAACAAGGAAGGTTTGTGCTGGCAGGTTCCAGGGTTGGCACCTTCGATTAGATTACATGGATGGGAAAAAACATACATAAGCTTTGAAGCTGTGTATGCTGATGATATGTCACAAATATCACCTGAAAGGAAATGGTACAAATAGTTGGGGTTAGGTGATAATTATTTATCATGATGTTATTCTGAGTAACAGATAAATCAATTAAGATTGATTAATTCCATCATCCTTCCATCTTCACAAACTCTTCTTAACACTAGGTATTAGTAATATATACCTTTCTGAAACAACTTCATAGTTTTAATTATAAATATCCTTTCAAGCATGTGGCCAATTAGTTGACTCATTGGCTTTACATGTGTGTCTAGCAAATTGGGTCATTTAATCACTATATCAATTAAGAAAGCAAATACATGGAGATATTCATTGTTTCTTAGGGAGTTCTGTGGTTGAGAGCAGATGGATTTACTTAAGTAAACTTTTACAACTTTTCCATCACAGCCTGTGGGACATATATTGGCTGTGGAATTCTAGCCCGACCTGCTGAGTTCAGCGCATTGCCTAACCCTGAGACATAGTATTTTGCTGTAGCTATGACTTGGCAGATCAGATTGAACTATTTTGGGGACATTAGAATATAAATATTTTATAGGTGCCCTCATGGGATTGAATTTAAACTAAAACACTTAAGAGTCTCAGTTGTTTGGTTGTCTCACTAATGATTTCTCTATTTTACTTTGATTTAGTCTACATTTTGCAAAGTCATCTCCTATGGGGTCCAATTTTGGTCTTTTACTACTGTTGTTTTCTTGATAAGTATCAAGGTGTTTAAAGAAGTTAGAATATTAGCTGCAAAGTTTTAAATCTAAATCTAAATGTGAAAGAATTGTCTAGCCAACAGGTGTCTCTTATGAAAGCAGAAATTACTAAACTGAAAGAAAACTGCTTTTAAAAAGTGAAAACTTTGTCAACCATCACAGGGCAGAGGAGAGTGAGCTCAGGGCCCTCATGCAGATTGGAAAGTGACAAAGGTGCCAGCTGGGTCCTGAGTGGGGATTCGACTCTACCCAGAGCTCCGTTACTGAGCGGCAGGCCCAGAGCTGGGTCTGCGGGAGGGAGATGTTTGCCTCCCGGAATGCCCAGCACCGAGCACTCAACACCAGCCAGCTAGGCTAGCAGTGGCCTTAAGTGAGTTAAAATGGACACTTAACAAACAAAACATTTGTATATAGCCAGGCCTGGTGGCTCATGCCATAAGTCCCAACACTGGGAAGCGGAGGCCAGAGGATTGCAAGTTTGAGCTCAGCCAGGGCAATTTAGCAATTTAGTAAGACTGTCTCAAAATAAAAACAGGTCTGGGAACATAGCCCAGTGTGAGGCCCCGGGTTCAATTCTCAGTATGGAAAAAAAAAAAAAAAAAAACATCTGCTTACATGAATCAATTATTCCAAAATGTCTCTAGGACTTTGGAAAAAGTGGTGTTCTAACTGTGACATAAAAACATAAATGTGTCTGAATAGCGTATCAATCCTTTAAAAATATAATTAGACTTTCTAAATATCTGAAGTTAGTTTTTAAATTTTGTGTTCTTGAAAAGTCTGTGTAGGTGCTAAGACTAGGTCTGACTGTTTGTGGTATCCCCCAACTTTGAATGCTTTGGAAATAACTTACCAAAGCAACTACAAACGGCTTTTATAATTAATAACTTTGTTTAGGTAAATTATAATTTATCTCGATAAAAGTAAAGTGATTAGTCTCGGACATGACTGTCTTTGCCAAGTTCGTGATGCAATTTTGGTTGACCGAATGCTTCACGTCTCGTTGGTAAATGTATTCTTACTAAACAAAGAGATGTGTTAAGTAAACTACTTTGTAAGAGATTTTGTTTGTGATCTAGAATCTTTCCAATGACTTTTTGTTGCCTTAAGATGATAACAGATGACTCACTGGGCTGTTTCCTCCCTCATCATGTTATTCTCATGAATATATTCACTTTCTTTTTACTTTTAAATAATTGTATATTAAGGTCAAGTATCAAACAGCTAGATATTTTTAAAATTAGCACCCAGATATAAAACTTATATTTCTTAAACACAATATGCTCTCTAAAATATCAAAAATATTGACCAGAAGAGCTTGATTTTCTGTGGTAACTTTTGGGTCCTTTTGGAAGAAGTACAGAATTAAAGGGGAAAGCTGAGGAGTCTCATGTACATGTAGGACTCCGACCTAAACATTCACATACTCTATAATTAATTGCATGGTCAACTGAAGTCAGTTAATTCAGTTGAAAATGTATTTGACAGAGTTTTCCATGTAAACAGCAAAAGAAAATCTTTGATTTTAAAATGCATGGCAAATATCAAATATTAATTTATTCACAGTTAGAATCCATATTCTGTGCCTATTAGGTACACCTAACAACATGTGAGCCAAAGTAAACCACAAAGATCTATTTCATTCCGAATACCTGTTAAAATGAAGAATTACATATGGTATAAGTTAATTCCAGTTTGATTTCTTGCCAGTCTAAAACATATAATGCATATGATATATGAGATAAAGATGCAATAGACTAAGTAGATGTTCTCCACGGGGACAATGAGGTGTTACCTAGTTCCCTCGCAGGACATCTCCCAGGTTTGCACTCAGTGTGGCTTATGTAGAATGCAGAACCAGTAGACCAGAACTCTAAGCTTTCCAGCTTCTGCAATTCAGGCTGAGGGGATTGCTATGTCAATATTCAAAGTTGTACCTACTAGAGTTAAGGCAATTCCATTCTTCCTTCATGTTTATTTCTTACAGCCATTAAGTCTACAGATTTGTTCCTTCTAATCATGGTCTGGCACAAATTAGATTCCTCCCAAATTTTTGTCAAATATAATGTGATCAGAGTTCAGACTATTGACATGGGGCATCCCCATGGGATCAGAAAGACCTGATGGACTCCTATAATTCTAGCAATCCTTGGTACCACAGTTTGTCTGACAGAAAGCACAAAACTTGAAATAGCAATTCATTGTAATGTCCTTATTTCTCTTTTGCTTCACACAGTCCAAGCCAGGACTGTAGCTTTAGATCATTACTGTCCTCATGCTTATCAAGCCTTAACTCAAGTCTGACTTTATACTTTTTGAAATTAGTTGAAATAATGGTTTTATCTTCTAAAAGTAAGTTGTGACGCATTTGGTGGCTAGCTTTTCATTTTGTTCTTTGAAGTCAAGTCAGTGGAAAGTCAATCAAATAAGAACAAAAATATTAGAAAATTATACCTTGGAAAACTTTTATGAACACCACTAGTCCCAGATGAGAATGTGTAATGACATCGTGTATAGGGTAAATACCTGTGTTTTATGGAAATATTAGGCAAGATTTAGCAGATCAACAGTGTAAATCAATCAAATTCACCACATTCAGAACCAAGACAAAAATTTAGTGTATTTTCTTTCACATAGCAAACAAGTTCTGCAAGAATTTTGCAGGATAGAACACTATCCTGAAATAAGATGCAAAGAAAGTCAGGTGTCATTCACCCTTCTCAAGACCTCCACCCAGGACCTCTATTATCGAAGGCAAACTGGAGAGCAGTTTAACAACACAAACACTGCATCTTTGTTTTCTAAAATTTTGTTTTGTTTCGATCTTGAGACAGTATCTTGCTACAGTGCTCAGGCTGTTCTTGAACCCCAGATCCTCATGCTTAGCTTCCTGCATAGTTGGGATTAGACTTGTGGCACAGGCAGTGGCTGTAGCTTTGTATTTGAATGATATATGACAAGTTAGAATGGTTATTTCCCATTCAGTTTGGAACTTGTTCATAAAATTCTATCGTCTGGTCTTATCGAGTGAAATAAAAGGAAAATGCTTTTTAACTTTAATTTTGAGCTTTCTTCCATTTCAATTTTCAACATCAGTTCTGGGTTTGGGGCTTCCATTTCAAATTACACAACCTTTTGTCCAGTATAAAGCAACACTAGCTGATTTGCATGTGAAGCACCATTTTACAATCTGTTATGCATGGGCATGTTATTTCTGCTTTCCCGGCACAATAGCTGTGTGAATATTTCATAACTATTCCTGAGTTGAGTCAGTGCACTGACATCTGCCTCAGAATAGCAAGCATTCTGTATTTACCTTGTCCATGGTGGCTAAACTCACACGTCTTTTTATATTTTTCTGGAGAAAGATTAGAATTAAAAAGGTGAATAATTAACCACCTTGTCTACTTGTTTTGTGACAGTGATCCTTGAATCTCTTTTCTATGTGTAAAGAGTTTTAATGAGAGTATTAATAATAGCAATTTATAAAATATACATTTGAAAACAGACTCTGGATCAGAGTACATAATATAAACAAAAAGCAACATGTGTACACATATAGCTGTGAATGTACACACACACACACACACACACACACACACACACACACACCACTCTCTGAACTGAGAGAACTTCCCAGAAAGTCAATGAATGGTGGAGAGAAGGGTATGTGAGGATTTAGACTGGCTGGGTACAGAGGGAGATAAAAGACACTTAATAGCTCTCAGATTTCATTCTAATAGCAAAAGGAAATTTGTTTGTCTGTGTTTCTTGGAAAGATATACACAGAATGAAATTTAAATTAATATCATACTATATTGAAGTTGAGCATCTGACTCAATAATAAACAATCAAAAATATTTATTATTCTCAAAGTACAAAAATAGGTCCCAATAAGTCCACTTCATGAATTCTGCCCCTGAGAAGGATAGAACATCCACTCAGCATAGATATAAGTGAGAAATTGCTTGACTAAAAACCAGAAGTCTTAGAGTCTCGTTTTAGAAGAAACGTGCTTGAGCATGTGTCCTTAGATAAGTTACTTAGCTAAACTGTGCTTAGTTTTCTTTTTCATCAAGCAAGAAGAAAATATTTTGAGATCCATGTGCAAAATATTCTTAAAATATATGAAATACAGGGCTGGGGATTTAGCTCAGTGATTAGAGTGCTTGCCTTGCAAGCATAAGGCCCTGAGTTCGATCCCCGGCACCACAAAAAAAAAAAAAAATATGAAATACAGTAAAATTATAAGTTGGATATATAGAGAGTCTGATATAAAGAATAGTAAAATGTTATGTATTTTTAAATTAGGTTGTTTATTGTGTCTTTGTTTATGTTTGTGATGTTATGTATATAACAGAAGTGTATGTAGATCTTAACATATTTACAATAGTCATAATTAAGTGAGGGTTTAAATTTAGCATGTTTTAATCATTCATAGGAAAGGTTAAGAGCATTTCCAGTCTAACCATTCCCAATTATTAAGCCTATGATGATATACATTCTGAGAAAGTCTTTTATTTTATTTCAGAACAGTAGAAATAAAATGGGATAAAGAAGCAAAATAATCTTTTATTTCTCACACAAAAAGTCAAAGAAATTCAAATTCCAGAGCAATATAAGAAAAGCACTTAAAAAGTCACTATTAAATAAAATAATAAATAGTTACCATAACAGAGAAAATGTCTTCAAAATAATTAGATTACATAGAATGGAAACTTTTTGAGTCACACGCAAAACATCGTATATTTTTCACTTAAGTAAAGTTATTTATCTGAGCAACAAAATCCTATTTTAGTGAAATGCAAACAAAACTAAAAAACTTTTTGAACAACTTTTTATCTAAGAAAGCAGGATATGGATGAGGAATAAGATTCTGTGTATGTATAAGTGTGTGTATACATGTGTATATAATAATTTACGAGCCATAAAGAGGAATTCTTCCCCTCTGTATTCCTTTGAAATCAAGAATGACAAGTGTAGGAAAAACAAAGCAAATAAAATAGATAAATTTATTTTGTGTAGCAGTTTACAATTAAGTCTATTCTGAAATAAATTATGATAATGTCTAGAGAGCTAGTATATTAGCCTAACTATAAAATGCACATTTTATGTCTGTAATGATGTGCCTATAACAAATTTAGTGCCAAAGTTACTGTTTCTTTTTGATGAAATCAATTATTTCTCAAATATGAACAAGCTGATGATGACTCACTGTTTATTAGGATTAATCAAATGTATCACCTGCCACAAGTTTTTATAGTCATTAAATATTTGTTGAATCTGGAAAGGATGGAAGACAGGTAGAGAGAAGAGAAGCAGGAAGGAAAGAAAGTAAGAAGGTAGGAAGGAGGGAGGAAAGGAAGGAAATATTCAGTTCAATGATTTCCACCTCAACCTTTATTTTGGATGAGAAAGAAAACCCTAAAACATTTCAGGATCCAGTTGCTTTGCTTCTTAAAATGGGAAAACACTCAAAGTCATGTTTATATCAATTTGGTTTTTTTTAATTCTATGCCAAGAAAAACATTTAAATTAAGCAGGATAATTCAATTCTGCAGGATGCTGGTTGATTGAAGGTTTCTTTGCTTCTGAGATGCAACATTTTTTTGGAAAAAGACCCACTTGCACCCATTGACATATGAAATGTTGGTTTCACATTATAAGCCATAGTACTTCTGTATTTCAGTATTCTACTTATAGTTTCAAAACAGTATGAAGATAGAGTCAGTGTGCTGAATCAATATTTTAAGAATAATGTCAGTATGTAAAGATGGCTATTTTATTCATCTTTTAAGCTATATCAAGGACATTTAGCATTCTATTTCTTTAATAATGATTTAATTCACTCGCTTAAGGAATATTATTTTTCAAATATCAAGAATAGTATCCCTTAAATTTGGTCTTAATTCTTGAACTTTATGAAATCTCATGGGAAATCTGTTGTATTCTGTAGACAAAGAATTCATTTCTTTTTAGCTACAAAATCATAGCCTTTATTGAGCTGCTAATGTGCTTTATTGTTGGGTTTTATTTCTGTTCCACTTCTAACTTGTCTCTTTATTGCCAGAAGAGATTGGTGTTGCATGAAGTTTACTTAAAATAGTGCCAATTTTAGCCCCATAGCAAACATGGTCAAACCAAATAGAAATTTATACAAGGGTGGAAGAGAAGTAAGAGAGTAAGAAACAGGCCCAATCTCTTTCAGTCTTCTGGATGGATCTTAATATTTTCTCTTATTCTAATTCTTTAAGCACTAGAGTCTTCTGATTTAAATTAACGAAGTGAACCACTGATACTTTTCTGGCCAGACACTGGAAAGTAACATCTCAGTCTCCATAGCTGTCTGTGCACTAGCTATTATTATACATGTTGTACAAATAAGGAGTCTGAGACTTAGAATACTGAGGTGATCTACCCTAGATTACATGTTGCTAAAACATGACAAAGTTTAAATATAAATAGATCAGTAGTTATCACAATGATTCCCAACTAGGGGCAATTCTGCCCTCCAGGGGGCATTTGGTAATGTCTGGAAGAGAAATGGTGGATTTTTACAACTAGCATCTGATGTGTTGAGATCAGGTATTCCACTAAACATCGTGCAACATACAGGAGAAAATAAAAATAAATAGATTGGTAGCTCAAAAATCTATGGTTCTGAGCTTTACGAGCCCTTAAATAGAAATTTTCAAACTCTAGGTTCAGTTTTCTCCTTATCATAGTAGGATTCAAACTCCAGGTTCAGTTTTCTCCTTATCATTACCCTCTGAGGGTAATGATGAACCTCATAGCAATAACACAGAACACAGTTTTTGTGATACCATGTAGGATATATTAAGAGGAGTGGTAGCTTGGCCCAGTATCCAAGATGAAATGCAAGAGTACTGTATCATCATTTGTGTAATACATGTGTTAAATCCCCAGACAGCTGTCTGGGAGTAGACAGAATTGAAAACTGGGTTCTGTCTGATAACCTGTGTGCGTGTGCGTGTGTGTGTGCGTGTGTGCGTGTGTGTGGGTGCATGTGTGTGTAGATAGATATAATGATACATAGTAACTGTATAAGTAGTTTATGCTGAATGCAAGTATGGAGTAGTTAATAAACTATAAATTATATGCTTACATTTAAAGAGTGCTTACTGTGTGCCAAGTGTGCATATGACATACATACTATTATGATCTCTAATTTACAGTGAGGAAACGGAGTTCAGAAAGCTTAAGAAAGCTTTCCAAAAGTCACATATTAAGTTGTAGAAAGAACTGATACAAATGCAGAACTAGATGAGTGTCGGAATAGCAAATTATCTTTTCTTTTTTGTAGGAGCACCTCCCTTCCTGCCTACAAATGTGTTTGCCCAAACAAAAGTTTTCCCTTTAATATCCCAACAATCTTAAAGTCCTGGACCAAATCAGCTCTCAGTTTAATGTTAAAGTGGCTCAGTTGTTTGTTTTTTGTTTTGTTTTGCGCTGCTGGGGTTGGAACCAGGGACTTTGAACGTGCTAGACAAGTGCTCCACCACTAGCTACATCCCCAGCCCAAGACTGAGCTTTTATTGCCAGAAAATGGGTTGTAAAAGTGTCCATTTTCAGAAATTTTGTATTTCACAACTACAGCAAGAGTTTACGGGTCTGCAGAGCATAATTGTTCCACTATTTAGTAATTTGGTATATTGTGGAAGTTTCTGAACTTCTCTGATCCTTAGCTTCCTTGGGCATAAAAGGAGAATATGAATACATCGTTCGCGGGGTGTTACAAGGAAACGGCTTCATATGCTCAGATAGATTATGTATCCAGCGCAAAGTAAATCCTCCCAGTTATTAAGCAAGCATGGTGCGTTTCCACTGTTAGTAGGGCTTCCAAGTCATTTGCTCATCGCAGTAACATTCTAACTTGCCTGTTCCTTTCTGTGGTGCTGCATCACCCTAGATTAGGAAAATATTCTAAAGATAGCATGCTTTTTAAATTAAAACAACTAAACTATAAAAATGAAAATGCCTCATACTTCTTAAAACCTGTCATCTTCATCTTCCTTCACTTTCATCTTCATCTTCCTGCCACTAACAATACATTTCCAGGACATAAAGAGTTAGAGATACAACTTCTGATTCTATGTTCCTTGCTATAATTTCTGAGGGAAAAAAAAAAAAAACATAACCCAATTCTATTCTTTTCATTTTATCAATTCAACAAATACTTGAATTAAAATAATGTAGAGGAGCTTTTATCAGGTGCTGCCGATGCAATGGCAAACATGACCAACACATATTTCACTCACATGCAGCTTGGATCTGAAAGAGAGAAACACCCAACAAACAAAACAGTATATAGAATACTATGCTGTAAGAAAAGTATAAGATTACAGAAAATATATTTCATTTAAGGTCAGTCAAGCAAATATCAGAAGGAGTATTATTCCAGAAACAGGGACTACTATGTCAAAGATCTTGATATATGATTATATATATATATATATATATATATATATATATATATATATATATATATATAATCTGTTTGTAGAAATAAAAACAACCAGGTGAGTGGTGAGGTCAGAATGGAAGATTCAGTTACTGATTCCAATTCTTCATCTTCCTATCACATCATTTGCCATATCATAACACATTTCATTGCACTAAATGCAGAGTATAGCTCCTCACTTCCTGACTTTGGGCCCAAATATGTAACTTGCTTTGACCAATGGACTATGAATGGCAACCTTGGGATGCCAATTCTGAGCAGTCCTTACTTTTGACATCTGCTATCTCCATGACTGAACCGTGCTGTGCTTAGCATGCTCGTCCAAAGAGGATGAGAGACTCATGAAACAGCCATCTGGCTGATGGACAAACATCACTTTGCAGCCAAGCTGCCCAGCTGAGTCTGTGGGTCCAGTCAACTCCTAACACATGGATGCATGAAAAAGTCCAGCCAAGATCAGTGGAGCCACTCCAGCCACCCCACAGACATGGAAAAATATGCTTACTATCCTATTTCCCTAACATTTAGTAGTAATCTATCTCATAGCAATAGCTGGTCAGTATAATTGACAGTGTAGGCAAAAACAAGTTAAGCCTCATTGAAAATTCCTGCGTGTTTGGATGAACCAGAAATGGAAATCAAACTACAGTGTCTATGGAGACACAAAAGAAGAATGTATGTAGCATTATACAGGCCAAGAAAGAGACGTAATTGATGAAAGAGGAGTGAGTATTCAATGATGGCATAGCAACACAAGTCCAATGAGTGAAGGAAGAACCAGTAAATGTCCATGGATTTCAAAAACATCTGTGACAAAGGTAAAATTGATTTGTAGAGGGAAAACTAAGAATGCACGGAGAAGGAGCGTAAATAGGAGATAAAGCAATAGAAAATGTATCTATGAACTCTTTCCTTGGGAGGTACATTTGCTCTGAGTTCTAAATGAGATATAATTTTCCCTCCAACACAAAATATAGTAATGAATCTCTAGCCATGTTACTTGAATTTAAATTCAACAGTACTTATAGATTTCTTAAAGAGTCTACACAGTTTCTTAAAAAAGGATCTTTCACTGTAAAACAAAAAGTTTAAATCATTAAACAAATATTCAGAGAGAGTTAAAATATTGTGTTACATGAAATATTTTATAAATAATATCTATCAATATGTATTCGAGTTAGTACTACTGATTGATTTTCTATAACAATGAAGGAAATTTGATACATATTAATGCCTATTTTAGAGTATCTATTATTTTTATAATTTTGTGAAAAGAAAGAGTTAATTTATCTCAGGAGAAAAACCAGCCAAAGAAAAATTGATATTATCACAGATGGGTGAAATTATATGTGAATGAAACCATAAATTGTAAATAACCCTGCAGACAGATGATTAGTTTAAAGCCAACAAATGTGAGAGGTAGTATGAACATACAGTGGCAAAGAATCCTTGCTCAAAACAACAACTGTACAGATTGTTTCATCAAGTGGAATGGCCACAAATCTGAGAAGGATTCCCGTTCTGCCTCTGCAATGACTTTAACATGCAATGCATTCAAATTAAACACTAAACGAAATAAAATGTGTTTCGTTTTTACTAGGCAATATTTTCTCAACAACTTCCAAGAATAAGACTTAATAATCTTACACATATACTTGACATGGGGGGAACGTACATTAAGGTGCCAAAGCACATCCAAGTAGTTGGTGATTTTATTTTTTTTTGCTATGAAGCACAAAACCTTTTATACCTTCCAAGGCAGTGAAATTTTTATTATAGTGTGTGTCCAGTTTGATATTTATTTTGTCAGTCTGCATCCCAAAAATACAGGATTTGAAATCCTTGCCAATCAGATGCAAGTTCAGAAAATAATAAATCCTTGCATGCATTTACCTCAAATATCATATAGTCCATATACATAAGCACAAAAGCAATGTAGTGAAAAGCAGAGAAGTAAACAGTGATAAGTATATAAAGTTCGATTGCAAAAACCTTAGAATAGCAATTTGATAGTTTTCCAAATTGATATATTTTATTTACTTATTCAACACTTATCTAGCAAAATCAGCATGAATATCTCTGAGAACGAGTTTATTGATTTGTATGTTTGTATTCCAGTTAAGGAAATTAATGCAGTGAAAGTGAAACCAATTTAAAATTAATGATCTGTGTAGACAGACTGGATATAACAGACGCTATTTTTACCATTTGTGGTAGTAATAGGTTTATGGTGTTCAAATCTCCCTTCAAGAGAATTTGCTGCAGAGAGTACAGTTGACTGAGTTTTCAGTCTACCTCTGATTCTTCATGAGTGCTGCTCTTCCACTCAGCTGCTTCTGGCAGTGAGGTACAATCGCAGAAGTATTAGATCCAGGCCACCTCTGCTTCACATGGAACTCCTTCAGAATTTTTTTTTTTCCCCCCTGAGGAAGACATCTTATCATCTTGTACCAGATTTTAATTGCACCAAGAGCTGAACCTTTTCTGACCCATTCCTCTTTCCTTCCCTCTCTACTATTATAGATTCAAACCCACAATGAGTAAAGGTTTCAGTCCACATGGAATAAACAAAAATACTCATTCCAACAGTTTTCTCCCAAGACTATATGAACTCTCACACCCTTTTTCGTTATGTGGTCTGAAGAGGTCTGTATCTCCTGAACACACTGCAGAATATGATCATTTCTTTGATGACATCATGATGATCAGGGAAGAGGGAGCATAAAGAGATTAGTACTCTGGAAGGATTAATAAGACCCATGCACGGAAGAAGTAGGAATAAGGCATACAAAGGTTGAGAGATTTGAAGACCTGCTATTCATTACAAATAGTAGGTGCTTCCTGGTCAAGGGCATGCTCGATTATTCCTCCCAAAATAAAAGACATTCTCCACTGTATCCTCTATTGCAGAAAAGGAAGCATAGAACCAGCTAGACTTTTTTCAAGTCCTGTAGCCAATGCATTGGGATCCTAGGAATACCAACTCAGACTATATATTGAATGATATGGAAGGTTGTCAGGGTTGAGTAGGGTCCAGAGTAGGAAAGGGCTCCATAGAAAGTTCAGGTTGTCTCTTGGGTAATAATATTAAACATATCCTATAAAATTTGCTGTATAATGATAGAAAAAGTTTCAGTGTAGAATTTACAATGAGCCCCTGCGAAACACTCACAGTACAGCATTTCTGAGACTCCTAAGCAGAGACATACCATTCACCATGGACTGAGGCTTCATTTTTCAAGAAACAGCATCTAACATGTAAATGGACCCTTGTGAGAGAGGAAATGCTTGATTATTGACCACAGAGTAGATGACTGTATGCCTAGAACTTCCCCTTATAAATGAATTAGGAGACATCATGTTCCGAAGAGCCAGGAGCAGTCCACATAATGAAAATGATATATCTGGTACTGAGTGTGAGGAGGGTCAGGGAGTTTCATGAGCATGTAGACCAGCCACCCAGAACACAGACCAAGGCACACAAGCACCCACGCTTTACTGCATGCCTGTGGTTGGTCAGAGGCAGAGAGAGGAGTCTTAAAGGGAAAGCCAAAAAAGTAGGAGAGAGCTCAAGCTTGGTTTATTAACGAATCATCACCTTTGAAAAAATAAATGACTACAGTTTGGCTACATTCAAGAATAATTCCTGGGGTCTGAAAGCATAGTTCAGTACTATGGTGCTTGCCTGCCATGCAAGAGGCCTTGAGTTAAGAACCACAAAACACATAAGCCTTCAAGAAGCAGAGGTCTAAGGAAGTATTTTTAAAAGCTATAGCCAGGAAGGGTCTGTCTGATCACCCATTTCATATAGAAGCATTTGCCTAAGATAGTATGTGACTAATGCCCTCGATGTCCCTGTCTGGATCCAGGAAGGAATAAGTCCAGATGATCTGAGTTGATAAGGTCTGTAGTAGGGGCACGTGAATGGGCACTTAATAGTGGGCTCAATATGAAGAAGTTTGTATCATACATCACTAACAGCATCTACTAAATAAGAGGCACTGAACAAGGATGAAGACAAAATGACTCGACCGGTTGACATTAGTCGTGTTTTATCATCAATTACCCCAGTATTGACATAATATACAAATGAACAAATGTTCATTACTTCCGGATCTGCTTGCCATTGCCAGTATAGCTACCGGTGCACCTCAATGTCCAACATGTCAAGGACAAGCCAACACTGAGCCACCGATATGACACTTACAGAAAACAAATGGTTACTTGGTGTAAAGTAACTATGCTGAGACCTTTCTGTTCTGGAAATGTAGCCCAGTCACCCTGACAGGGGTGTTTACAACTTCAACTAGCACAGCTATCGGTGGGCTTAGGTAATGCTTTATTCTCAGGCATTAATTTTCACACAAAGTAGCATCCAACAAAAAGACCCACTTCACTGCAAAGACTGTGCAAGTCTGGGCCCCTAACAGTGGAATCCACTATTCATATCCTGAACTTCATTATCCAGAAGGAGTTGATCTCCAAAAATACTGAGATGGCCTAATAAAACAGCTAAAATGCCAGCTAAGTAATGATACTCTGCAAAGATGTCGAGTCATCCTTCAGATACTGTCCTTTCACCACAGCAAAAATCCATATATAGTGCTGCGCTCCCATTAAGAAGATCTGAGAACTGAAGGGTGATGGCAAGAGTTTCCTGCCATCTCTTCCAAATATCTAATTGGGAAATCACATTCTCTATTCCCACAACTGGGAAGTTAGAGGAAATGATCTCCAGAAAGGAAGTACCCCTGAGACACAGAATGGGATATATTGAACAATAAGCTGCAGTTACCATCATGGTCTTTGAATTCCTGGTGAGTAAATGGGAAGCTGCTGCTGCATAACGCCAGCAGTCAGCTCGGGCTGCCATAACAAGACACCATAGACTAGGGAGCTTAAAAAATCAAAACTGATTTGTTTGTTGTTTATTTTCTCACAGTTCTTTAGACCAGAAGCCTGAGACCAGTGTGTCCACAGGGTCCAGTCTGGGTCAGGCCTTCTTCCTGGGTTACGCCTTCTTGCTATGCACTCATACAAATTTTCATTGTGTTGAGGATGAGAGATTTTCCTCTCCTTACATGGCCATCTTTGCTATTGGACTAAGACCTCACTGTTATGACCTCATTTAACCTAATTTACCTGCTAAATGGCCTGTCTGAAATAAAGTTACATTGAGTAGTAAAGCTTTCACGTAAGAGTTTGGAAGGGTATACAAATTAGTCCACAGCAGGTAGTAAGGGGAAATATTATTCACCCTAATTATAACTGAATTGACACAGACTGCAATATTCATTTGGGAAGTCAGAGATGTTTATTTTTTTTTAAAAGCAATTGATTCTAAAGTAGAGAAAGTATAAAAACGTTATACTATTGTTTGATGATTTGGAGAATCATACCCACTGAAACTAAGTCTCTTTCTCTTTACCTATCTAGTTATCACATGGTAGTATTTTGAGTTAGCTGTCACAGACGTCTTATATATTTATCTTTTTACAACAAATTTAACTCATTGGAGATTTAATGGAGGGCCCTCATTGGTTCTCCTGCTTAGAAATTAGATCTCCATTATTTCTCAAGTTTCCTCTTTTTTTCCCAGGTCTAGATAAAATCTCATACTTTTCCATCGAAAAACACTCAGGTAAGTTTAAAAAAAAAAACAAGAAAAAAATCATCACACTACAAACCACTTTAACATTTGTCTTTACACTGCATTCCTCACAGCTGATGACTCTCCATATTCCTCAGGTGCCACACAGTGCACATAGGCAATTGAAAATGGACTCCAATCCAAAATGCACAGGAACTAAGACGGAGATGTGCTGGCAATACATCCTGGTCCAACAAACTGTACCTCAAAGGCAAAAACGAAATTAATGCAATTATGGATCTCCTCACAGATCTTCAGCACTTATCTGATGCACAAGGATATTTTTCTGCTCACTGGAGTTTAGGCAGTATTGATTTTTTCTTCTAAAATGTTTATTGATTTAGACATTTTGCACAGCATAAAGCATTAATATGTGAGTTGACTATGTCTTGCTCTAAAACACTCAAACTCTTAAAATCCAAGACTGTTAGAAAATATAGGTACTGCAAATATTATGTATTTGTTATACCACAGGGTTATGGGGAAACTCAGGATATTTTGAACATAAATAGCAGGAGTTCAATTTCTTTCAGAGGAATAAATAGCTATTATAGTCTATCCAAAATATGCGAGGTGTAAATGTATTCACATTTTACTTTGAGAGAGGAGAAACCTATTGTTGTTGAAAATTATCAGTTTCTAAATATATGTCATTAGTTCTTGTGAATGCTAAGCAAATAATCACAAATTCTGATCATATGGAAAGGAAAAATGTTACAAAACAGATGAGAAATGTCTACAAAGTAAGATTTTCAAAGCAGGTCTTATTCTTTTCTTTCATTTTAATCTAATTAAATTCAACAATAGCTGACTAAGAAACTTCAGTTAGTCTTCTTACTAAGAAATTGAAGTATAATTATATTTGGTGTTTCCTCTATCCAGAAAGTCATGTAAAATAGCATGAGTCTCATACAGTGCATTTGGGGGTAACCACTTGGGATTTCTGGCTGTGCTCACTATTGTAAGGATTGTCATTTGTTCTGGACACAAGGTCTCTTGAAGTACCAGGGATCCATATTCCCGTACAAAGTGAAACATGGCCGTGAACCAGAGGTGTTCTCTGCCTCCAGTGGGATACTTCATAAAAACCACTGTGGCTCCAGGGCATGATTGCAACATGCATAGAGTAGAAAGATGGGGCATGTGTATCTTTGTTTTTATCTGTCAATGCAGAAAATGGAAGATGTGCAAAACAGAATGAAATTTCGCCAGAAATGAGTGAGAGAAAAACGTACATTGACATTGGCTAGTGAGATGTTATCCAAGGAAGACCACAAAGCCTTCAGCTAAAGCTCAGTACAGTCATATGTATTATGATGAGTTAATATTACACAGGTCTGTGAGAAGATAAAGCCTAGAAAAACCTTTCAAATGTTTCAATTTCTCAAACTCTGGGAAGCACAGGGAATCCAGATATTTCTGTGTGTCTTGGTTGAAGTGATATAGAGAAACTGACAGTGTTGATGAGTAGCCAGAGACCTGAATCAGGACAAAGCACCATGGAGTGTAAAGACGCACTGATCAAGGACTTGTGTCCTTTATAAAACTTTAATGGCTGAACAGGACCACAACACAGGAATTATCAGTCTAGACAATTTCCCAGAATAACCACACCACAGCATTTCTAAAGTTGCCATGTGGGTTGAAGGCCAACTCTTTATTATCTACTTCATTCATTATTACCTACCAACTTATAAGCCCTGCTTTTCATTTTATCTAGAAACTATCTAGGAGAAAATAAGTTGCTCCAGGATTTGTTTTGACCTGAAAGAAACAGACGAAGATATCACACCAGACTGATTTTACCACACTGAAGTACATTTGTCTAGTTTTCTTTTTGGAAAGGATTTTTTTTTTTTTTTTTTTTTTTTTGTGGTGCCGGGGATCGAACTCAGGCCCTTGTGCTTGCAAAGCAAGCACTCTAATCACTGAGCTAAATCCCCAGCCCTTTTTTGGAAAGGATTTTATGTGTAATGTAGTGATGGGAAGCTTTTGAGAAAGAAAAATTCAGTTCTAGATGACAACCAAGTTATTTATTTGCGTACGTCTAAGTGTAAAGTACAAATTTGAGATCGGTCAACAATAACATGAATCTTTATGAAAATCAATGACCTTAAATGCCCAAGAAAGAATAAATTAGAAATAATTTGTTTGTGGCAGCTTTTCCTCTCTTGGCTATGCATCAGTAAAGGTGATGTTTTGGCTCCTCTGCTGTTTCAATTCATACTAATCTAGAAGTTTTTCAACACTAGGTCCCGATGTCACCCATTGCAAGAAGATTACATTTAGTAGTGAACATCTCAGATGTGGAAAGTCTTCCAATCCACAGAAATGAATATTCAATTTACTAAAGAGCTGTGAGCACCACATTAATAAAACAGTAAAATTTATTAACATTTTTATAGCATTTACTTTACTAAAGCCTTTATATGGTTCTTTGACAGACTAGCTATGGATAAACTATCATAACATAATGCGGTGTATGTTTATACCCTTTCCCTGACATTTTTGAAATCTTTACTAAATTCTTTGTTATTGTTTAGACACAAACCCCCCCCCCCCATCTCGTGTGTTTGGAAGGTAATTGGGCGGTAACCGACTTGCCGTTAGGAGGCGGGATCTGCTTAGAGGCAAGTCACTGGGATCATGATGGGGAAGAGGACGCTCTGATTCAACTTCCTCACTCTCTGTCTCTGCTTCCTGGCTGCCCTGGGGTGAACACTTGCCCTCCACCACGCCCTTCTCCATGCATTTTGCCTTGGGCCAGTTGGCTTTGGACTGAATTTAGTGAAAAATGTGAGGCAAGTGAAGCCTTCCTCCATTAAATTGTGGGTGTAGGGTATTGTCTCCCAGCAGTGTGAAAATGACTCATACACTGTTCAACCAACAGGAGATTCTCTCAGTACCAGGAATATGTCTTTTAGGCAGAACATAAAAAATGTCAAAGAGCATTTGTAATACCAAAAATTTTTATTTTCAGAAATTTGCTAAATTTAAAACTAAGATAAAAGAAAGATAATATAGTAAAAAATAGCTCAAAGGTTTAAAAGAAAATGAAGGTTCAAATCTGAAGAAATTCCTATTTTCAGAAAATGTATTAACTTTCAGACTAAGGTAAAAGGGGCTATAATGTATATTATCTTAGTCACTTTGTTCTCCCGAGACACCATACCCAACACCCACAACGTGAAAGAGGAGAGATGTATTTTGCCTCATCTTTGCAGTTCGTGATTGGTGCGCTGAAAGAGAGAAAATGGCGTAACACATAGACATAGTAGGGGAAGGTGTTCATGTCATGGGAGGCAAGACTCACAAAGTGAAGGAAAGAGACAGAAGGGAGTCCTACTCCTTCTGGAAGTCATACCCCTTTCTATTTTCATGGCAAAATATGAATAAACCTGCTGTGAATAGGGAAGGAGCAAAATGCATCACGTTCAAGTACAAAATAAATGTGATGAGTGTGATCATTATATGTACAATGTAGCGATACATGTTCTTGGTTAAAAAATAAATAAAAAAAAGTGGAGACTCATTTCTGAGGAATGATCAAGGAAAGGAAACAGAGATGGAGAATTGGCTAGGAGTTGACTGCTAGAGATAAGTTTGTTTTAATTCCATACACTTCTACATTAAGTAATCCATGTTAGAGCATCAGAAGCCTCATTCTTGAATGTGAAAAAATGAAGAGAAGGGGGAGGAACAGAAGAAGCAGGAAGAGGAGCAGGAGCAGGAGCATGAGGCGGAGGGAGAGGAGAGAAGAAAGAGAAATGTCAGTATACTCTTCCAAAGAGTAAAGATGATGCAAGAGACATTGCATTGTGATACTCTTCTAAAACTTCGAAGAAGCTCTACCTACCTGTCTTATTATAGAAACCTTGACAACTGATATATCTATGCCCTTTCATATTTTTGGTGCAAGATTTATTTCCTATAAATCATATTCTGGTCTTCTTCTTAATTATAAAAATGCAAGCATCTGGCATTATACTGTGGATGATTCACAATGAACAAAACAATTAAATAAATCTGGCTTCCTTTCTGTGTCCAGAATACTCGGCCGAGTCAGCATGAATGTTTAATCATGGACAATAAGCTCAGTACTATGTCTCCTCGCAGACGTGATAACCCATGAGAATGAATCCAAGTGAGGAAACCTCACATGCCACTGTCGCATTTCCTATCTTCTCTTCTTTCCCGCATTTTCTAAGTGAAGTCTTAAACTCAAAGCTAGCATTCATTGTTTTCTATTTTTTCTTTCTCTAAAATCATCCATATCTGTTCAGCCTATAATAGTACATTTTCTTTTCCTATTAGTATGGAAACAGATAAGTTTCGGTTTGAACACATTGTGAAAACCTGGGCAAACGTTCGACACTTTCCAAGATTCTGTTTCTTGATTTATGAATGAGGTAAATAGTAACCATTGCTTAAGGCTACTGAGAGAATGGGTAAGAGGAGACATAGAATGTGCATACAGATGGTGTTATGTGGATGCTCAGCAAGGTCATTTTTCTTGACCTATCTTTCCTTTCCTTTGTTTCTCTCTTTCACAGCATACTTTAAACTTCTGGGACAAATTCTAAGAAAACTGTTCAAATTGTATGTCTTTTCTGTATTGGCAACATGCATAATGAAACCAGATTTCATTGTTTTAGCACTGAGGATTGATAATTGGTGCTGTGACTGTCACCACTCTCTGTCACATTGCCAATGTCAATATCAAAGTCAACACCACCATTAGGCCTTGAGAATAGGGAAGTTGAGGATTCTCAGAGTCATTTTAAATGTTTGATCTGTGTCTCATACTGTGTTTTTACATTGTATTTATCTGAAGTCTTAAACTGATGATGGCTCTTATCCTTTGCTGAAAACGCCACTTTCCCAGCAGAAAGCCTTGTTATCATGGTGGTAGTGGGGCAATGAAGTGGGAAACCCCTTCAGTTTCTAGCCACTTGTGCCGACACATGGATGCTAAAATGAATTTCAGTCTTCTAGGTCCTCCTCCTTTTCATATAGTGACTATAACACTGCTTCATTGAGATGTAATGTATTTATACTGATTGGTACCTTACTCATGGGAGAAACTGCAACCTTGTGGGAGATAATCACAACCAGAGTAACGCCTGACTAATTCTCAAGTACTGACATAACATCATTACTACACTTTAATTATTTCTCATCGAGTGATGTGACTCCAGTTTTTTTTCCTCCTTATAAGACTGTTAGCATTTTCCCCAGTTCATCCACTTTTATCCTTAATATCTCAATTCAAAGATCACCTCCTCAGAAATTCTTTCTTAGAACCTTTTGTAAAATGACTTCACTGTTTCTCTTCCTGAAATCTCTGTGCTTGTTTCCTTCATAAAGTTTATCACAATCTGCATTTGTCTTACTTATTTTTTGCTTTGTTCATCCATTTAACTGATTATGGTTTTTGCTGTACTTCGGGATGTAGGCTTCATGAAGACAGGAAAATGTTACCATAGTTTCTTCCCCAAATTAGAGTCTGAGATAAAGATGCAGAAGTAAGTGGTTTAGGTAAGAGATGATTCTAGGAAACACAGATGGAGAAGTGGAAAAATTGAGACAGGTAAGAGAAAGAAATTAAATCCTCCATTTGTTAATAAGGAAAGTACTATATGGCAAGTTGAGAGTTACTTTCTTCTGGGAAATTTCTGAAAAACAGAATACAGAAAGTATAATCAGTTCTGCCATAACATATCATATGTGTCCCTAGAAAACCATTGCTGTACAAAATTACGCATTAGGGACCATTAGACTTACTGGGAGGAAAAAAATAAAACCTAGTTAGGAGCACAAAGCTAAAAAGTATATCACTCAAAAATAAAAATGATATGCTCTTAAAAAATGGCCCCTCAGTTTCACATATGGTAAATGGTTAAGAAATACATAAAACCTACAATAATGGCTATTTACACAGAAAAAAGCCCAACATTTGTTAATGGAAATCATACTGGAAAGATTTTACTGAAGAGTTAGAAGAGTTAGGTGAAAGCTGATCGATACTTCTGATACCAAGCTTAACTAGGTGTAGCCAAAAACACATGTAGTGTCTCAAGGTCACTGGTACAAGTCTGAGGTATGGGTAGAGGTGCAACTGTTACATGTCTGTATGGCCTCACTTCTCTGTATGCTATTTTCTGCATTCACCCACATCAGAGATTATCACACACTTTCACAAAGCATCACACAGTAAACATCTCATACATTGTGGGGCCTATGGGTTTGTCACAGTCCCCGAGACTAGGATTAAGGAAGATGGGCATTTCTGTGCTCTAATGAAGCCACATTAAAGGGAAGTAAGCTAACATTTTCCAAAACCAATTTAATATTTGTCATCAGAAATCATGCATGAGCAAACAAAATTTATGTTATGCTCAATATTTTTCTTAATGTACCTATTAATTGTTGGAACAAATTCACATTTTCAAAACATGTACTATATTTTAAAAAAAAATGACCGTATATCCAAATTTTTGCATTCAGGAAATTTGTCTTGAGATTGTTAAATTTCTACAACTCTAGGTTTCTGATGTGTGTAGGGAGCAATTTCCTGAATCCTAGAGAAGGCTTAAACTTTAAACCTAGAAAAAAAGTGCTTGAATTTAAAGCTATCACCCTGCATAAACATTGTCCTCTACTGTCAGAGGCTGAGGTGATGTAGGAAGCAGCAGCACTTGGATCTACATTTGTTTGTAGTTTTGACTGCCATGGCTTCCATGACTGGAAGGCAACAAATGATTTGCCTTGGTAAAGAGATTCATTAACTGAGGCGGCTAGGAATGAAGTCAACTTGATCCATTTCTAACTGAGACCTTCACTCCACAGGATCAGACTTAATAATATTCCCCTGAATGCTTCATGGTTACAATAATGAAAAATCTTCACTTTTTCTTCCAACTTTCTTGTGCATTGCTGTTTCTTAGTGAGGCTTTTAGCCATTTAGCCAGCCTACCAATTTAGTATATTCTACATCTGACAACTCAACGTACATTGTCAAGCAAAACAGTCATGTGGTCATATATTTCTGGCCCACTGACCAGATCCACTCTATATTAATTTTTCTTGGCATAATAAACTTCTCTGCTTCTAAAAATTTCCTATCTAATAAACACTGGTTTAGCAATGCCTCTGAGTTAAATATGTTAATGTAACTCTTGCAGTAAAAGGAACTGATAATCAGAAAGGAATAATTTTTACTAGGATTTTGCTTAAAACATGTTGACTTGGATGAAACTGTGATCCTCCAAAATTGAAATGCTGGAGGCTTAACATTTAATGTAATTTTATGATGTTGGGGCTTTTAAGGAGGTCATTAAAGTTAAATGACCTCCTCACAACAGTGGAGCCCTAATCTGACCAGGCTGATGACGATACAAGAAACTGGATCTTTCTCTCTCTGTCTCTGTCTCTGTCTCAGTGGAGATGAAGACCAGAGCTCCCCCGAAGCAATGGCAGCCATCCTCAACGACAGCAAGGCCCCGAGCTCCTTCCTCCACAAGAACAGCCGAGTTCCTTTCAGGAGAAACAGCCACAGCAGAGCTTCTCCTGGGAAACAGCCCGCCGACGATCTTCTGCTCCCATTCTGCTTTATTTTGCATCAGCAACAATCCTCAGGTGGATCCTCTACACCCAGAATCACACCAACTCAGTCCAGCTCAGCGTTCTGGCCCAAAATGACCACATTAAGTCCACCACAGAATCTCTCCTGCTCTAAGTTTCCATGATTAAATATCTCACTGCAAATAACTAAAGACTTTTAAATGTGGCCTTGATTTTAGGTTACGAAGAAAGGATTTCACAATAAATGAAGGCTTCAGGGGCGCTGTTGGGTCACAGTGCCGATGCCAGGTGGTTACTGAGGCGTGGATGCTCGGTCCTCTTCCTAGAAGAAGAAATTAGAAAACTGGAGAAGAAAGTAGATAAAACATGGTAAAAATAGCATCAACTAATATTTCTTAAGACTATCCGATGTCCGCAGGGAAAGTAGCCCTTCGGAAACTCTGGGTGTTCTGCTGCTTCCGGGAAAAGTAGAAAGAGGCGTTTCCTTCCTTGTCATCGAGCTTGCTTTCGAAGATCATTTTTGTTTCCCTACGCTAGGATTCCATCAGGAAGGAATGTTTTCAGGATGTCTTCACTTCTTTTCATTGGTAAAGTGAGAACGATTAGTCTGATGGGCAGATCTGAGATGGTTAGCCAGGCTGCTTTCCTTCCTCTTGAGATCGGGGTGTCTGCTGCAGAGACACTCATACTATTGCTCCAGGAGTGCCGGCTGCCTGGTGGTGACCTGGGTCGATCTGCAGGTCAAAGAAAGTGGATATACTGCTCTGTCAATTGAACAAACCTAATAATACACAGTGATTTGCTGACGATTAGCAACAAAGGCAGTATTTTCGTTCTCAAGTTACTATTCTTTGTTTTTATTTTTGAAATTGCTCACTGGGTAGAAAATAATGGTACTATTTGTGAAGGACATTTTGGAAAAGCAAACAAGGAGAGCGCTGGAATGTTCTAAAGAAGAATAAATACTCCAAGAAAGGTGGATGATGGAAGGAGGTAAAGGACTCTGTAATGTACTTCTCCTTAAATCACTGTTTACCAATCCTAGGTCACATCATTTTTCACATCTTCCAAACAAACACCATTCAGAATTAGTGTCCTTCAGAAAACTAATTAACCTTTTATCATCCTTTATGGAAAACTTTCCAGTCAAGCCTTTGGCTTACATAGTAAAAACCTTTAATTTATTTAAAATTATTTGATTCTTTTGCCTGGATGCCAGTCTCTCCTTTTTAAAAATGGTTTCACTATCCAGGAATAATTTATTTCAAGATGTAACTATAGTCATGAATTTATAGCCTCATATTGTAAAAAAAAAAAATTGAACCTTATAAATCAAAAGTGCTATGTTGTTGTTGGAAAGTGGACAGTACAAATGCTGTCACTCTTAGTCCCTTGAACTTTAATTCATTACTCTTGCCTAAGGAAGAAATGCTGACAGAGTTATTTGGCATGCAATGAAGAAGAAAGATGCAGTTGCAATCTAGAATGTGCCCACCTTGCCAAACATCTAGTAGCATAATAATTTTTTTTTAAATTGGACCATTCTTGACATTGCCTCTAACATAGAGCCTCTTGAATGTTCAACAAATTTAGAGGATTTAGAGGATAAGAGAAAGCATTTGGCTCTGGCAGGCAGCAATTTGGCAAGTCGGTTCAACAAATGGCCTGCACCTGTTTGTGCTCCATAAATGTGAATTGAATAAATTTCACCTCTTTAAATCCAGGGAGCCTACAGCTTAAAATTTTCACATTGTGTGTTGCATTTGCATGAGAATATTCATTTACTATATAAATGCAATTTAAAATTTTATAATTAGTATGAGACAAAAAGGTGACCTAAAACATGTTAAAACTTTGTTGCTGCTTTATTAATTCATTTGCTATTACTTAAGTAACACAACTATTTTTAGTTTTCTTAGGTGATACACTATTTGGTATTAAACAATTCCAAAATGCAAAATAAAATTGTCGGTAACTGACATACACAGCATGAAATAAAAGCCAAAACATAACTACAATATTGTGTCCGGTATACTACATTAACAGGCCAACAAGATAACAAATTATTGGCAGTTATAAATACATTTTAGCAGAAGCGGCATAAACAAAATAAATATTAGGACATATGAGGAGCTGCCTGCATAGTCTCCTTGGAGAGCCCATATGATTTTCTTCCAATTCATGCCTTCTCTTTTGTTCTCATACTACTTTGTACGGAAGGACACCCAAAAGTCCAATATACTCCACCTAACTGACTAACAAGAGGCAAATATTTGACAGTAAATAAGTTTTGAAAAAAATCTGTCTCTAGGATCAGAGGGAAGACACTGGGGCCTCTATCCAAAGAGTGTGTAGATTATAAAGAAAGTCGCATCAAAATAAATGCCTATGAAATAAAAATAATAAGGAGAGAGATTGGGGTGGCAGAGAAAAAGAGAAAAAAGAAAAGTGAGGATGAAGCCAGAGATTAAAAGATGAGAGAAATACATACATATATCTATGTGTTATATGGAAAATAAGTACTAATAAATACTCAACTTCGCAGGGGAGAAAAGTCATCATGAAGATATACACAGAGATGACATCCAAATACCCCATCAAACTGTCCAATACTGAAAAGCCAATACCATTTTGAGTTGTGATTTTAACTGTTTTATATCTAAGCCAGTTACAATGGTCTGTAAATATAACATGTAAATAGTGTCTGAATATTTCAGAGAACTTTTTTAAAAAATTGAAAACTGTTAGGAAAAATATGTATAAAATAAAAAATACAAACAAAATTTTTCATTTATCCACTAGATAAATAATGTCATTTTTAAAAAACAGGCTTCCAACTTGAATTGCATATTTCTGGTCATTTGGTTAACAAGATTGGGCTTCAAAAATAGAATGTGAATATGAATTTACTCCACAGTGTAGAAAAGCCTAAAAGATTATAGTGGTACACTTAATATTTCATGTTTATCTTTAAAAGAAATGCTTAATTGTGCAAATGTATTTTCCCAGGAAATTACTATTTAATCCTTCCTGAAGCAGCCTTACCGTGCATTTGAGAGCACAGTAAGAAAGTCATGCTTAAGAACAAAGACTCAAGCTTAGGCAGCAGAAAAGATAGCCACAATGTGGGCATAGTTGGGAAATTCAACGTTTAGGCTGAGATGCCCATTATTCTATCCTTTGAACATAATTGTCTTTCTATTTAACTCATTTTGTAAAACAAATTTTATAGGTACAGCAATATAAAGGATTAATTTTTTATTTCTGTAATTATGTGTAGAAGCAAAGGAAAAATGTCTTAAATTTATAAAACAAATTTAGGTTTATATAATCAAGTCTCTTTAGTCAAGGCAAACTAGTTGCTTAGTTTGATAGACAAGGCTGTTTTCAAGATTTTTGCAGTTTAAGAAGAATTTTGAAGAAAAAATATGACATCTTTGGGTACCAGTAGCTCATTATGAATATCCCCAAACACGTTGTTGCAGTTTATACTCAGTGTTACCTCAAAGTCTCATGCACTCATAAACGGGGCTTTGGGGAGGTGACTGGATCACGAGGGTGTGATATGTATCAGTGGGTGAGTCCATTGATGAGCTTATAGTTAAATGTGATGTTGGGAGTTAGAGCCAGGTTGGAGGAGGTAGGTCACTGGGGCGTGGCCTGGAGCCATTTATCTCTCTTTCCCCTTCCTCCATCTCTCTCTACCTCACACTGCCATGACATGGGCTGTTTCTCCTCTGCCACGCCCCTCCACTATGCTGCCCTCTTTTAGAGCCACTGAACTGTGGACTGAAACGTCTACAGTGAGACAAAATAAAACTTTCTCCCTACAGTTGTGGGTGTTGAGTACTGTGCCTCAGGAACAAGATAGTAACTGAGACATAAATTCTTGTGTGCTTTCTAAGCACAGCTGCATACCATGATCGTAATCTGCCAATTTATTATTGATGGAATAATTTTACCAGTAATAAGAAAAAAATCTTATTTTTCACAGATGCTGATGTAACATTTAAAAGTTCTTCGTTATTTATTTTTCCTTAGAAGTCCCAAAGTAACTGAAATAGTTCCATGTAGCAGAATTGAGACATAGTCTAAAAAATCAAATTTTAGCCATGATTCTATAACTCCAAATTCCATATTTATTTTGACATATGTTCTGATTCTATTAATTCATTTTATATTTTTAAACTACTTAATAATCATAAACATTTATTCAGATGACACAAAACTAGCTTTCTAAAACTCAAAAACTACTAAAAGGCACTATACATATCACCTAAGAAATCAGCAAACTTCTGTCTTCTGTCATATTGTCACTCTCTAATTGGCAATTTTCCCTTATTTGCAAATATAAATTTAGAAGTTTCAATTTAAGTATTGTGGTTTTTATCAGTATGCTATAACTCTTCTCCAGATAACAGTGGTAAATTCTGAAGAAAATATTTCTGAAACTATTTGAAAGCATGTAATATCAAATAAATAGGGACACTAGATAAAGGGGAATCAAATCTTAAAAGTAAGCTTTATTTCTGTTGAAAGACTCTCCAGTCCACATAGTAAGGTTTGACTACAACTCAAGCAGAAATCTATTGTCTCTCTGCCTGGAAGTCTCCAAGGGCAGAGTTCAGGACTATCTAAATTACTGAAAATTAAAGTTGAAAATCTTGTAAAGGAAAAAGACACATTAAGGACATTCCTCATCTACTTGTATTTCTGGCTGCTTTAAACTGTGCCAACAGGGTGAAGACTCTAATATAATATTGGAAAATCTCAAATAGGAGAATTAATCCCCTGGGAAGTTTCTTCACAGTTAAAAAAAAAAAAATGAAATCTGAGTTTGGGTTCTTCTCAGTGAAACACCAGAAGATAGAGTATAGATGATATAGCAGGACTAAATATTTACTTTGAACAAGGAAGAAAACTAAAATAGATCTTTCCTGATAAAGTGTAAAAGCAAATCCCCATAATTCAAGTGTCTGAATTTAAGTGTCTGAGAAACAAAAATTAGCACTCTTCAAAAGATATCAATGGATCCATAAAGTATGATCCTTGTCCAACATACAATAAAATGACTAGATATGTGGAAAAAAGTGGGATCATGTAACTCACACTGAAGAGGCAATAAAAATACACAGTAAAAACAGATTCCAGAACAACTCATATGTTGTGATTTCCAGGAAAAGACATTACAGAAACTGTTTAAAAACATATTCAAGAATCAAAATGAAAATATTGTAAAAATGAATGGTAATAGAGGGTCTTAGCAAAAAAAAAAAAAAAAAAAATGGGAAACACAAAAGTAAACCAAATGGAAACTCAAGAATTTGGAAGCAAGATGTTTGCAATAAAATAAAATCACTGAAATCAATCAACAGATATTTGGAGATATCAAAAAAAATGAAACACTGTGCAGAGAGTGTTCAAGAGAAACTGCCTAGCTTAAAAGCAATAGAATAAAAATATAAAACAAAGAAAAAAAAATATCTTCAGTGATTTGTGACACAAAAACAAGTGGTCAGTACTGTGTAGTTGGAATTCTAAAAGGACACACAAAGAAAATGTGTGCTAAAAAGTACTAAGGGATATAATGGCTGAAATATTTCAAAATTTTGGTGCAGAACAAAAACAAAAAGCTTAATAAGTACAAGACAGGATGATACAAATGATACTATGTTGAGATACAAATATTACAAATGCTACAAACTCAAAGAGAAAGCACATATTGTCCAACTGCTGAAAATCAAATATAAGGAGATCACAAAATTAGAACAGTATATATTGTAAAGAGAAATATAAATCTACAAAAGATTACTGCCATTTCCCTAGATAAAATGGGGGTGAAAATTGAATGATATCTTTAAAATAATGATGTTAAGAACAGTAATAAGGTCTGGGGATTTAGCTCAGTGGTTAGGGTGCTTGCCTTGCAAGCACAAGGCCCTGAGTTCGATCCCCAGCACCCAAAAAAAAAAAAAAAAAGAATTTAAAAAAAAAACAGTAATAACAAGTATTTACACTTTCAGTAAGATGGAATAAAGGTACTTTTCCCTATTTTCTCCCTGAATACAACTACATTTTTGAAATTTTATATAAAAAGATATAGCTCTAGTTATAGATAGATAATGTAATGTGAGAAATTCTATTTCCTCAAAATTTACATGTTTACACCCTAATTCACAGTACCACAAAATGTGACTGTGGCAGAAAAGAAGTCATACACTTTGGTGAATAATTTAAAATAGTAATAATACAGTGAATCTTTAACCGATCTTAGTAGGGTCAGAAAGCTAATAATAAAATGATATACATAATTCCACCTTATAAATACATGTAATGTAAATAGTAAAAAGAAATTATCAGAAATGAAAAATACAAAAAACACATGTTTATAAGAAATTCACCTTATGTAATGATAAGAATAGATTAAAATAGGAAAGATGGAAAATGTTATACTCTGAAAATCATAAAGGAAAGATGAAATAATTATGCTATCAGATAAATCAGACTTCATAAAAATAAAAATTACCAAGAATGATGATGGCATCACATAATGATTTCAGTGTCACTTACCTAAGAAGACATAAAAATACTGAAAAATCCAAAACAACGACAAAAACATTAGTGTGCTAGAATGGACAATCCATAAAATAAAGACTGAAAAGAAAAATAACTAAACCAAAAAATACACCTGTAAATTTAAAAAAAATTAGTAATCAGTAGAACAACTTGAAAATTAATAAAGGTATAGAGGAACTGAAATAAACTGTCCATGAGCTGGAGTTGTTAAAATTTGTAAAACACTACAAACAATAGCATTTGCACTTTATTTTCAAGTACATATGAAACATTTTCCACCATATATCACACAATAAATCATTTAAAAATTTAATACAATCTATAATCTGTGATCATAATAGTAGTGTTACGGTTTAGAACAAAAATACCCACCCCAAATCTCATGTGTTCAGGAATGAGGATTTTAGAAAGTGATTGAATGATGGGGGTACTATATTCATTAGGTGATTGTCCGTTCACATGGACTGGACAGCGGATATGTCCAGTTCATACCCGAAAGTGCTGTTAGAAGGTGCTGTTAGATGTGGCTCACTGGGGTCATGACACAGAAAGGTGTATTTCTGTCTCTAGCACTTCTCTTCTCTCTCTACTTCCTGGCTGCCATGAGGTAAGCAATCAGCCTCTGGCATGATTGTGTATCATACTGTTTCTGCCTTTGAGCAAGCCAGGCAGGAATGGGAGTCCTTGATAATGAAAGCAAAAATAAACCTCTTTATATTAAGTTGTGGGTGTCATGTATTCTGTCCTAGTAATCTGAAAATGACTAATACGGAAAAATGATACCAGAGAAGTGGGGTCATTGTACTCACTGTAGCTGATCAAGTAATTCAAAAGCCCTTGGAACTGATTTGTAGGAGTTTGGAAAATTTTAGAAATACAAAGTGGAGAAGCCCTTAAATACTATAAGCAGAATTTGATGAGTAATTCTGGTCACACCTCAGAAGATGAGAGTACTGATAAGAACAAGGACAGTAAAGGCCAGGCTCATGAAGTAGGAAAGAGATCCCTATTGAAAACTGGACTAGAAGCCATATTTGGTCATTTTGGCAAAGAATTTGACTAAATTTTGTCCACATCCCAAGACTGTGTGAAAATTAGTTGAAATTAGAGGTAGAGGACTAATTAATCTGGCAGAAGAAATTTCAAGGCAGCCTATATTCAGGCTGCAGCAATAGAAGCTCTGATTGCTTTTAGCCAGATCTACAGTGAAAATCGGGAGCAAAAAAGGAGAGCTGAAAGAGGTAAAAATCAGTACCTTGGACTGGGACAATGAATAAGACGGCCTGAGGGTATCTCGAAAATTAGCCAAACCTCGTCCATTACAGCCTTAAGGTTGTAATAGGCTAAACTCCTTTGAAAGACTGCTTTGAGAAAAGACACCAGGGTTCTCTGTTAAGTAAAGGCATCCTAGGAAATAATATATGTAATTCTGTCATGCAGATGCTCAGAGGCTGCTGCAGCAATGTTCCAAGGGGTCCTGCCAACTGCACAAGCTGGCAGAAGAGTTGGCATCTTTTACATTTACTAATGTCTCAGGCATGCAGAGTTGTGAAATCATGGAGCCTTCTACTCAGATCTCAGAAGAGGCCCTGGGATGTCAGAGAGTGTGGTGTAACAGGCTTAAAATCCCTTCCTAACTCCCTAAGGGGGCAAGCTGTCAAGCTGTGAAAGTAAAATTGCAGTCTCAATTTTACTTGCAGACCCTAGTAAGTTGCAGATGTCTAAAACACGCAGCACCAGTCGAGAAAAACCACAGGCAGAGAAAATAACTACTCCACAGGAGAGACCACATGGGCTGCAACCAATAAGGCCACAGGGAAAAGACTGCCCCAGCCTTTTGGGCTCACCTGTCACAAGCACATGCCCCAGGTACTGCACATAGAGCTACGGAATTTAAATGTTACTCTGTTGGTTTTTAGTCTTGCTTTGGTTGGATTATTTTCTCTTTTGTTAATCCTCTCTTTTTTAATGGGAATATTTATCCGGTTTCTTTGTAGGTTGGAAGTATTTAACTTTCTTTTTAAATTTTCGAAAGAAGCTAAATGTTTTCCTTGAGTCTCAGAGGAGACATTGGATTTGGACTTCTCAACCATGCTGGAACTGGTTAAGACTATTGATTCTTGGGGACAGACTAAATGCATCTTGCAAAATGAGATGGACATGAGCCTTTTGATGACCAAGGGTAGAATGTTACGATTTATGTCTAAAGTGTTTCCACAAAGACTCATGTGTTCAGAGGTGGGACTTTTGGAAGGAAATTAGATCATAGGGCCCCTATACTCCTCAGTGAACAAGTCCATTCATGAGTTCATAGCTAAATATACTCTTAGGAGGTGATTTCTTGTTGGAGGTTGGTCACTGTGGGTGTGATCTGGAAGGGTGTATTCTTTCCTCTGGGTCTCCCTTTTCTGCATTTTTTCTATAATGGGATTATCAGCTTTCCTCCACTATTCCCTTCTATTACATTGTTTTTGCCTTGAAACCAATCAATAATGCAAGTATTGAACATTCTGAAATTGTGAACAAAAATAAACCTATCCTTTAATTTGCAGGTCTCAAAACTAAATATCAGTAGTGGAAAGATAACAGTAAAACCTACTTATGTTTTGTTTATTAAATAACAAAGTACTAAATAATTCCTGTGCTAAAAATGGGGTTTTATGGAAAAGTAGAAAGCAGTAGAATTTTCAGTAGAATACAAATGAAAATACTACATGTAGTGATTAGAGTGGAGTGTAAACTTGATTGGCTTTGGGATTTTCATAGGAGATTGATGCAGCACACTTCTGGATGTGTCTGGGTGGGTCATATATGTGTAGCAGTGGGAGTTTATGTATAGTCGTTCACCCCTCTTCCCTGGCAATGTTACCCCGTTCTGGTCCTTACTGCCATGAACTAACAATCTTTGTTTCAACATGCCCTTCTGCCATGTTTCTTCCTTAGAGCCCACCAACCATGGACTAAATTCCCTGCAACCATGAGCTAATTAAACCTCCCCTCCCTTGAATTTTAGGTGCTATTGATGATCAACAAACTATTCTATGTAATTTGTAGAATGTAAGTAAAGCAGTAGATAAGGGTAAATTAATGGCATTAAATACTTTCATTAGAAGGAAGAGTATCACTCTTTAAACTTACAAATTAAGACATTTTAAAAAGTAGAGCAGAGTAAATCCAAAATATCATCAAATAATAAAAGAGGTCCTTCAGACAAAAGGAAACTGATACAAGATGAAAATGAGTAAATACAATGAAATAGAGCATCAGAAATGGAAAATATATGTGGATAAATATATATATTTCAAATTTTCTATTAAAAATCGGGGTCATAGCTCAGTGGTAGAACATTTACTTAACATGGGGAACGTCCTGGTTTTGTTCGCCAGTACCAGAAAGAAAGAAAACAAATGAGTTAAATTATCAGTAATTATCAACAATTTAAAACAACAACAAAATGTATTTTGGCTGCTAGGCATGGTGGTGTACACCTCAAATCCCAGCACTTCTGAGGCAGAAGGATTGCTGTGAGTTTGAGGCCAGCCTGGTCTACACAGTGTGTTCAAGGCCAGCCTGAATTACAAACTAAGACCCTGCCCAAAAAAAATTTTTAAAAAATGAATTTTAGGTTTGTAACACATTTAGAAATTGAAAATATAGTGATATTACCGTAGCAATAGGTGGGAAGAACAGAAGTTCTACTATTGGTCAACATAAACTACCATAACAAAATACCATAAACTTGGTGTGTTAAATAACAAAAGTTTATTTCTCACAGTTCTAGAGCCTAGGAGTCCAAAATTAAAGTAGTCATCGCTTAAGTTCACTGCTATGGCTTTGTGATAGTCTTATCTGCCACTCACAGAGCAGAGAAAGGGATGCAAGCTTATTGGTATCTCTTCTTATACAGGCACTAATTTCCTTACAAAGGGCTTCTCCGGTCAGGCTTCCTTCTCAACCTAATCAGCACCCAAAGACCCCAAGTCCAAGTCACAATGGAGATTGAAGATTAAAGGTCTGCATGCAAGGAGGGGCTACAACTAAGTCTGTAGAACTGTTGTTAGATTCTTACAATATATGGAAACAGTCAAATAGACTAAAGCCCACCTCTTATAAATTAAACAGATATTTTTAAGCCCTGGAGATACTACTTAGACAAATTGAAATAAAACCAGCAAAAAGAATTTGTAGTGGTTAAAGTTTACATGTGAACTCCCAAGACTATGAAACCCAGTTCTTTAGTCAAACACCACTGTAGATACTGCCATGTAGGTATTTATAGAAGCAATTAGCAGACACAATAAATAGACATTTTAATGAAGGAGATTATCTTTGATGACCTGTTGAGCCTGAGATTTAACTGAGAAAGAATTCTGCCTTCAGACTCAAACAGAAAGTGTGCTTTAATTTTTAACCTGCCAGCCTAGTCTCAAATTCAGGACCACAACATGGACTCTTGCTTCAGTGTCCAGGTTTCTTATTTGCCAGCCTTTATAATCTCTCATCCAATTTCTTAAAATAACTCTCTCAATATTCCCTATTAGCTTGGTTATCTCTGGATAATTTTAATAGGGAATATTTAGTTACAAAACAATGCTCATACCATGGAGTCACAAAATGTACTGAAATATATATATTAGCCAGGAAATAAAAAAAAAAAAAAGCAACAAAGACCACATAACAAAAAGGCTGTGACCTTCTTAGCCATGCTTAATTTCTGTTGCATGGAGCTGGCCCCAAGTCCAGCCGTGGCAGGCATGCTGTGGGGTTCCATTTGAACTTCCAGGTCCTGGAATGAGCAGCTGATGGAGGGCTGGTGGCCCTTGGCCTATTGTCTTTGCAATTGTGAACAAAGTGTTGCATCCTCTGTATCCCTACCTGCCCCTCAAATGTTTAGACAATCTCATTGCAGTCTGACTGCTGTATCTATCATGTCCAGGAACATGTGTTTGAATATGGATGCTTTCCAAATTGGCACTTGTTATCCGCCCTTGACCCTAGAGCTGTTCTGATATGTGAAGCATGCTGTACTATTGATAATATGTGGGATGTCTACTACAACAAAAAGTGTAGCCATGGGAGCAGCATCCAGACTTCTTGTCATCACCTATCTGCTAATGAAAAGAGTTACATACTGGTCTCAGTTAATTGAGTTTTAATTGGGGAGCATTACATGGATTGTATCAATATCAATGGGTTATGCAATCCATCTGTTCGGCGGCCTCTCTATTTTTCTGAAATTAAGTGGAAACTGATTGTATAACACTATTCATACCCACTGTGACAAAATAGGTGATGCCCTGCTTGGTCTTCACACCAGAGCGCTGTGGCTCAATGAAAACACAAAGCAGTGCCTCAGCGGCTTCCATATTCAGATGCTGAGAGTGCCGAGCCTGGTGTGAGTGAACAATGACCTGATTGCACCCTGCTATACTGTTCTGTCCCTGCAGGAGACCAACTGGTTGGCCAGATTCCCAATCCACATCCACAGCCCTGAGAAGTTTTAGGATAAATTTACTGCCAAACAATACAAATACTAGTTATTTCAGGAATTTTCTTTGATGATTTATGGAAATAAAAGATGGAAGAAACAAAGAAAAGTACAGATCACAGAGTAGAAAATTAATCAATGAAGCTTACCTAAAAATGTTAAAACAGTATTTACAGAAGTCTAAAATCTTGTTTCCATATGATTACACTAGAATAAGCAATCTATTGCAACATGTGAACAAGTTAGGAACTACTAGTTAAACTATTTTAATAGCAACATTCTTCTCTATGACAGAACCCAGGAACTCATCAGGATTTAAAACTACCTTGAAAATTTTAAGTTGATGAATCCTTCTGCTTGTTATAATTCTTCTCTAAAATTAAGGGAATTGGGTGAGTTTCAGCATGTTAGGAAAAACTTGATATGTATCTCACCTAAATGAAAACGAACTCTTTTTAAGGAAAAGTAAAAGCTGCTATACAAAATGGTCCTTAAATTTCTTTATTGTGACCTTAACTCCCTTCCAAAAACAGAACTTCAGGAAACCATTCTATTTTTATTATTGTTATCATTATTATTTTAAAATCATTTAAAGGAGCAAGTAATTATTTTGACCAATTGTTAAAAAGATCACATGAAATAGAAACCAAAGAACAAATTTATGGATTTAAACACCTGTACTGTACTGATAGTTATATCAAATGTAAATGGCCTAAGAGCTGCAATGGAAAAGTAGAGAAAACACCCAACTACATTAACCATGAGAAATCAATTTCATATATCAAGTCAAAGGTAGTTTAACAGTAAAAGAACAAAAACTGATTTGTCATGTCAGAGATAATTGGAATGGCTATAGAAATCATTAAAGTTCATCTCAGAGCAAAGAAAATTATAAAAAATGAATAGAAATATTTTCTAATATTAAGGAGGTCAATTCTTTCTTTTCCCAATTTTCACTAGTACATGTTTGCAGTACATAAGATTATACTCATCATGGGAAATTGATACACATATGTAAGACATCTTGATACCTTGTATTTCCCCTTCCTTGCTCTCCCCTTCCTTCGCTTTCCCTCCACCTTTTGGTCTCCTTCCTATAGGCAAAAGATCTATTTCTCTGTTCATCAAAGAGAAATAAAATTCTAAACATTCAAGCACTCACTGAAAGCCTTCAAAATATATGAAGCCAAAACTGTGGCCAACTATGCAAGTACCTATTACTGAAATGGATAGTCAGGTAGGTCGTTGTTTTGCTAATCTTAATTCAAATGAACAGCAATGGATGAAGAGGGAGGCACTAGCCAGGCTTGAGTCTCTTCCAGCAAAGTGAATCAGCTCGGGGACCAAAGCAGAGTTCCTAAGCACAGGGGAAAAGTCTGGGTCAAAATAAGTGCAAAAAATGTGAAGTAATTGCTAAGGGTGAAGGCTTAACAATAGAATAAGTCATAAAAGAATATCAAAAATTGTTTTCAATTTTCAGTAAGCAAAATATAAGGGCCTAAAAACATTTCACTCTTAGAATTCACTCAAATCTCTGCAGTTTTTATATTTTGTCAGCTAATGCGTCCTCATTATTGTAACAAAATACCATGACATAGACAACAGCACTAAGTAACATCATTATCGCAATGACTGCGTCATATTATTTAATGAAATAACAGATATTCTGAAGACCTCCAAATTAAAAAAAAAAATTTAATATGATTTTTTAGGGGCTCTCATTTTACAGGCTACATTAACTACATATTGGGACACTCGAATGAGACTACAGCATGGGTATTTCTTTCTCCATATCAAACCTCATGCCTTCTGTTCTACGTGAGAACTGGAAATAAGTCATTATGTAGCTATAAATCTTGTTGAAGAATTAAGAAAAAGTTGTAGTGATTAACCTTAGTGAATCTGACTCTTGTCTAGCGAATCTCAGGATTATATGCCAATAGCTCTAAGCAAAGCCAGATGAACATGTGCTTTACTAAAGTTAAAAATTTATGTGGATAACCTAGTGGGATCATGTGCCAGAAAAATATGATACCTGGAATTGGAGATGTCTCTTGTGGTTTAGTTCTAAAATATCCCCCAAATGTCTCGTGTGTTCAGAGGCAGGACTTTTGCAAAATGACTGAATCATGAAGGTGCTATATTCAGCGGATTAATCCATTTTCCAGTTCAAAACTGCATATGCGGTTAGGAGATGGGGTCTGGTTGGAAGAGGTAGGTCACGAGTAGTGTCGTTTGTAAGGGTGAATTTTCATCCCTGGCTCCACCCTTTCTCTGTGTACCTCTTAGTTGCATGAGCCGAACAACTTCCTTCTCTCAGTCCCTTCTGCCATGCTGTTTCTGCCATGGAGCCAACGGACCGTGGACTGAACATTCCCACTGAAATGGAGATAAAGAGACCTCCCCTCATTTATGCTTCAGATGTCAAGTATTTTTTTCCCCCAATTACAGAAAGGGTACTAATACACTGCCTGTGGGCAATACACGGACAGCAACAAAGACACATGTAGGGACCCGTATTTCCCACATTACCTTTTCTTAAAGAATATAGTAGTTTTAGCTGTATGTTTCCCAGTTGCTCATGGGTAACTAGCAAACTGTGACAATTTATATGCTGAGTAAAACATGCTACCAGAACAAAGAGAGCTCTGAGGAGAAACAAGAGTGGGCCTATGAATGTTCAGATGAATACAATTTGTTTTAATTAAGAAGTTCAAAGAGAAAAAAAGATGTTCTGTCCAGAAAAGGTAGCCAGGTGAGTATTCAAATCTATGAAAAGAATACAAGCTTTCAAGCTGTTTAGTCTGGTAATGTAGTTTTAACTAAATAAGTTTTACAAAGGGAACAAAGTTAAGAAAATATTTTTGAATAAAATGTCATGCACATAATATTGGTACATGAGAAACAGTGAATTCTGTAGTAAATTTATAATTAATATGACACTGATCATTTCTGATTCACTTTATATTTTAATAACCATAATAATATTCCATTTTGCTACAATATTGAGATCGTCGGTAAACCCAGTTTGACAAATCAGACTTATGATAATACAGAATTGTTCAAATTTACCAGGAACTTGACATAATCTGTTTAAGAAATAATCTCTATGAAAGATTGTGGGTCTGAAGAAGACATAGATTCAACTAATAATGATTTAACTGTAATAAGTTTAAACTGACAATAAATTTTTAATGGCTATATTAAAAGATTGTAAGAGAAAATCTGAAAAAAAATTACATGAGTATATGCTAGTTTAGCTATCTTTTAAAATCAATGTCTAGACCTCACTGCTGATCAGAAATGCTTAGTATATATACATTTGTATAATAGCAACTTACTCACATACCCTATATTACTTTTTTAACAAATGTAAGAGTAGCAATTCAAATAAGTCGTGGAGGTGGGTAACATCAGTGAGTCTGCACTGACCTCATGTTTATCCACAGAGCTGCTGACACTTGGTCAGTGCTACAGAACCTATTAAAACTAAATAATCATCTGTAACTATGGGTCTCTGAGCTGTTTCACAGCATGGTTTTATAGTCTGGGAACATTGTTTTAGAAATAATAATCATGATCATTATGTATGCAATGTACCAATACATGTTCTTGGTAAAAAATAATAAAAAAATTTAGAAATAATAATCAGATTTGTGTTTCACAAATTGTTTCAATAAATGGTGCTAATAGTAGTTCTGATAGTTAAATCTGGTCCAACTAACCAAGCATATTGTAAAAAATCTCATTATGAATAAACTTTGGGCTTCCTGTGGTGGTTTGCTTGCAGGCAGGCTGAGGATGGTGTGAGAACTTCAACAATAAAAGTGTCTTGTGAGTATTAACTGAGACCTGTGAATAATGAAGTCAATTAATGTGTAATTAACACAGTTGGAGATTTCAGTACAATTTTCTTAATTGCTTATAGAACAAGTATAAAGATGAAGTTGAGATGAGAAACATTATCTACTATCAAATTGATATTTAAAGAATACTCTACTCCAGAACAGGAATTCTTTTAAAGCATACCCAGAACATTTGTCAAAATAGCCATAAGGCAAATGGCCAAAATATTCTAAACCATAGAAACATCAAAGAAAATTTAAAAAGTATTGAATGCAGACAAAATATGCTACCTAAACAAAACCTTTTAAAACTTAAATTAAGTGAAAGATATTTGAAAAATTACCAAACATATAGAAATTTAAATAAAAACACTATGGAAAAATCTCATAGTCAGAAATGTTGAAAGGAAAATTACAAAGTAGTTTAAACCAAATGAAAAGAAAAAAAAAACCACGAATTAAAACTTGAGGCACACCATTGAAGCATTGCTCATGGAGAATTTTATAACATTAAATTACATGAACATTTCAGAAAAGAAGAAAATTGCAAAGCAGGGTGAGACTTTGGATCTGGAAATGTCTCCTAGATGCCAGTGTGTTAGTCTTGGTTCTCATCTTGGTGCTACTGGAAGGTGGCAGAAACTTTAAGAGGTAAACCCAAGGGAATGTTTTAGGCTACTGGGATGTTTTAAGCAAAGGGACTTATGTTTATTTTTATTTATTTATTTTTTGTTTTGTTTTGTTTTTTGGTACCAGGCATCGAACTCAGGGCCTCATGCTTGGCAAGGCGAGCACTCTAACCACTGAGCTAAATCCCTGGCCCAAAGCAAAGGGACTTATGGAACACTGATCTGTCTCTTTCTCTTTTCATTCTCATCCACGAGGAGAGTCAGCTGCTCTACCACATACTCCCACCAGGATGCCTCTCCACAGATACAAACAAGAGGTCCAGTTGCCCACAGATTGAAACTTGAAAAACTATGAGCCCAAATCAACCTTTTCTCTTTATAACTGATTACCTTCGGTATCTGCTACAGTAATGGAAAGCAGACTAACAAAAGGAGAGACTTAAACTTTTGATTTAAGAAACTAGGAAAAAATAAACTAAATGCAAAGTAAACAAATGGAGGGAAATATAAACAGCAATTAATGAAATACAGATAGAACATAAAAATAATATCAAAACAGAATTATGTATACAAATATGAACATAAATCAATGAAATAAAAATAAATTCAAACAAGGGAGAAAATCAGTGAACTCAAAGCTGTTTTATAAATGATCAGTAAATTAATAACTGATTAGAGAATTTTAAGAAAAATTTCATACTAATAAATTTGACTTACATGAAATTCACGAACACTTTAAAAAGTATAAATTTGTGAACTAAAACAAAGAGAAATAGTAAGCCAAGCTAAAGTCTGGGGCTTTTTTCAATGCTGAAGATGGAACCTCGGGCCTCATACATGGTAGGCAGGTACTGTGCCAGTGAGATACATCCCTAACTTGGGGCTTTTGTCTTTGAAAGAAATGAGTCATAACTAAAAACTTCTTAAGACAGAAAACTTTAGGCCCAGAAGGTGAATTTTATCAATCATTTAAGGAAGAAACAACGCCAATTTACAGTAATTATTTCAGAAGGTAGAACAGAGCATTTCCTCACTCACTGTAAGATCACCATTAACCTGATTTTCAAAATTGGACAAACATATTACAAGAAAAGAAAACCACAGTCCAGTACACCTGGCAACATAAATTCAAAAAGTCTTTTCAAAATGTTTGATAACTGAATGCATCAATATATAAAAATGACAATACACCATGACCTAGTATTTTTAAGATGTAAGATTATCCTGTGTACTCTATATATTTCATTACATTAGAGGAGTGCTTGTTTTTACTTTTCAATTTTCAACTGCTTCTATCAAGTATATAGAGAAATAATTTAATTTTTTGCATTGACTTTTTATCTTATAATTATGATAAATCCACTTGTTAATGTTACTTGCTAGTTGGATTAATTTCCCAGTTGTATTTTCTAGAATTAAGGATGCAAAATAAATTTTAAATAGGAAAACCAATTGTCATATTTCATCACAGCAATGTAATAAGAGAAAGAAATACTTTTAAAACCAGAACATGTGTGTGTGGGAAAAATTCTCAGCAAATCAAATATAGACAGAAACGTTGTGAACCAATAAAATAACCTGCAAAAAATAGCTCTAGCATACCACTTTATCATAAAATCTGTGTCTGAGACTAAGGCAAAATGTCAACTTTCAACATTTTTATTCAACATACTACTAAAAAGTCCAGCCAGAGGAATTAGTCAAGTATACAATGAAACTCTTTCAGATTGAGAAGAAAAAAGTTAAACTTTACTTATACAAAAACTACTAGAGTAAATAAATGAAATTGTCAATGTTGTAAAATACAAAATCAATGACAAAATTCAATTATTGGGCTATATACTGCACTTAGCAAAAGCAATTGAAAATTGAAATGTAAAGACAAATATCCTCTAGTCTCATAAAATACATGGCATAAGATAAACTTGATAAAACATATGTAACATGCATGTACCAAAATCTACACTGAATTAATGAAAGAATTACAGAAGACATAAATAAAAGATACAAACAGCATTGTCAGAAAACCTACTACTACAATCAGTTCTTAAATTAATACACAGGTTTTGAGGTAGGTATTACAAAACTGCTTTTAAAATTCATAGAGAACTACAGAGGACATAAAATAGCCAAAGCGTGTCTGAAAAAGTAGGCCAGAGCTGGGAGGACTCACACCATATGTATACAGAATTACTGTATGGATACAGCAATCAAGACTGTGTGGTACTGGTTTCAGGCTAGACTTACAGGTCAGGCAGTAAAACTAGAGAATTCAAAAAACAAACTAAAATGTATATAGTCAATTGACTAGGAAAAAGTAACTCAGTAAGTGAAATTATTGCTGTGGTAGGTTGAATAATGCCCTTCCCATCACAGGATGTGCAGATCCTAATCTATAGAAAGAGTTTGCCTCATACAAGAAAGGTTGGCATTATTACGGATCTTGATTTTCTGGATAGGCTCACTGTAGTCATTGGGGAGGGTGCAGCATAATTAAAAGGACCTTAGAAGAGGGAGGCAGAAGTTCAGAACAAGAGAAGGCAGCGTGAAGATGGAATCTGTGATAGTGAAGAACACATGACAGTGATGGGCTGCTGGCTTCAATAGCGGAGCGGAGCACACACTGAGGGATGCAGGAGACCTTTAGAAGTGTGAAAGTCATTAAAGTTTGTCCCTGCAGAGTCTTCAGAAGGAATCAGCCTTACCATAGACTTGATTTTAGCTCAGTGACACAGAATTTCAACTTCAGACCTCCAGAGCTGTGAGATAACAAATTTGTGTTATTGTAAATTACTAAGTTCTAATAATTTATCATAGCAGCAGTACAAAAAACAGTCTTTACTCCAAATTGTGCTAGAATATTTGAACAGCCATGTTCAAAAAAACCCTGAAGGCTGGGGATTTAACTCAGTGGTTACAGTGCTTGCCTAGCAAGTGCAAGGCCCTGAGTTCAATCCCCAACAGCAAAAACAAAACAAAACAAAACAAAAAAAAAACCCTCAAATCAAAACACCATATCTTACCCTTTAGAAATACAAATTTTGGTTAAAAATAAACCTAAATGTAAGAACTAGAGAATAATTTTTGCTGAAATATCAGTAAATGAGAAAATTAAATTGGCACGTATTTCTTCAGATAAAAATCATGAACCAACAAAATGATAAATCTGATTTCATCCAAAGTGTTTTACTCTTCAAGCAAACTATACTACCAAGAAAATGAATCTGAAGATATTTACAAAATACATGTCTAATTTATCACTTTTATTAACTACTTAAAGACAAACTTCAAAACACATAAATGAGCAAATTTTTGACAGATACTTTCCTACACAAGTTTTACGAAGTGAAAAGAGTCAATTGAAAAAAATGTTCAACATGATGTCACTGGGGAAGTGCAGATTCCAAATGAGAGCTACAGTATCATAATTATTAGAAGAGCTAAACGAATGAACAAAACAAAATCCTAGACACACAGACATATACACATAGTACTAGCGACAAAGTAGAGCAACCAAAATCCTTTTCTGTTGCTGGTAGCAGTGTGTTAAATATACACTGACCATAAAACTTCTAAATATACTTCTTGGTTAATTGTGTAAGTAGGAAGATGAAATTAGACCCAGAAGAGTACACACTCTATGTTTCCATTTAAATGATGCTTAAGAAAAGGCAAATCTATGGTCATAAAACATCAGGTGAGCCTGCTGGATATTAACTGGCTGGAATCTTAGTTTATTCTGGGGTGATGAAAACCATCTTCATATTTACTTGCATGGTCATTATTGTAGTATATATGAATATCACAAGTCAACAAAATGTACACCTTGGATTTTAAAAACTGTTTGTAAATATTACATCATTAGGAAAAAATAAGAGAATGTTTTTCCCTTTTGGGACTCATACTAAAAATGCTCAGTTTGGCACTTTTTATGGTTTCATACCACTTTATTTATTTCAGGAGTTATTAAAACTTTCAGTTCTGTGGTTTGCACTTTCCAAATGTCACAAACACAAAGTCACCTAGATAAACATGCTAGACCAAAAATCTACAACTTTCAAATTTTCTATTTAATCCCTTAAAGTGAAATTAAATTGTAAGTGTACATAAGGTCATTTTTGTGTAAAATTCCCCGAACCCAGGATAGCCTCTTTTCAGAACTAGGCACATTTTATTTAAACAAAGCATAAATCTGCAGAGCTATTATTTATAAACTTTATAGATATAAACTGTTTATGATTAAACCATTGCTCATCATAATTTGGCATATTCTTTTAGCATTATATGTATATTTTAATTCTGTAATTCATAGTTTAAAAATAAGGAGTTTGCCTTTAGATAAGTGTGTGAGTATGGCAACTGTGTAAATCCATATTATCCGTTATACAAGAAACACAAATCAAACTGGCTTAAGCAAAATAAGACAACTGAAAAATGTACAGTTTCAAATATTCATATACTATCTCCTTGGGTATTATCAACACTAGAATTTCAGGTGCATCTGTCAGTCATTCTTTATCTAAGTTGGTTTTAATCCCAAACTAGTATTCTCCCCATAGTCTCCAAGAGCTGGATGTCTGTATATTTGTGGTTCATGTTAAACATAATAGATTTCTCTTTCTTAATAATTTCAGCAAAACTTCCCAGAACAATTGTCATTGATGTAGCTTGGGTAAATCTCTGAACCAATTACTGTGGACAGGGAGGGAAAATCTATCCTTGCCCAGGTGGATCTCCCCATGTTCATCCTGGGACCGTGGTATGGTCAATATGCCCCAACGACATGAACACTGGGTTTAATAGCTGTGATTTTGAAAATGTGAATCAATATCATAGTAGGAAAAGTTTGAGATTTGAGGCTAATCAATCCATGGGCACAGCAAACAAAACGAAAACTGACAAGTCTATGCTCTTCAGCTTAAATAAATCGAACATGATGCTTAAATAAATCCTCTCCCCAGAGTTGTCGTTCAAAAAATATTTCATTAAATGACAGGGTTTTAAGCTTACTTTTTCTGTGTAAAGTTATGTTGCTCTTAAAATCAAAAAGTTTTCTCCCAAGATGCCCTAATCTTCTTTCCTAAATTCTACAGGGTTCTTTTGGTGTAGATTTCTAAGGGAGAGCTGTGAAAATCTCTTTCCTAATTTCTCTGCTGCTTTCATATTTTTCTTCTACTTGTACATTTTTGTTGTATGTCTACTAATGAGTGCCAATGTGATTTCTAAGGGGCTAAGCTTTGTATCACAGCAAAGCTTTGGAGCGGGGCAGGGCTAGAATAAAGCCACAGAAGGGACCATGTACTCAAATGATGAGTGGCGGAAGACTTACAGGTACAGCATGGACTACAGGTTATTCCATTCAGTAAAGGAAAATTAGATTATAGTGTATCACACTCTGTCTCTGTTCCTGCTCCATTGTCAAAAGTAACACTTTACCAGAATGCTGACCAAAATTAGGAGTAAAACAAAGCCTAGACCTTCCTTCCATGCAAAAAGAGTCTAACTAGTTTGTGGCTCAGTTACTTAGCTTCATTTTCACAAAAATTCAGATGACCAAGCAAATATTTTTAAAACAAGTAGTAGAGAATGTGGGGGTTTGAAACAAAATTCTGGCAAGCAAAATACCCAGGAGACCTCTTCTCCCTTAACACTGACTTTTTTAATATTTTACCTACAAGTATGACCCCTGCTTCACTTAAAGGAATCATTCTACTGTCCAAGACAAGCAGAAGAGCAAAATGCTTTCCTTTGCTGGCTGCATAAGCAGGAAATGGAGAGTGGAGTCAATGGTGGCAAGTTAGGTAAAGGAATAGGGAAGAAAACTCCAGGTCTTCATTTGAGCATCCAGATCAGTCGTCACTTGATGTATACTAGTCACAGGAGCATCGGCTTACAGTGCTTGTCTTAGCAGCATTTCTAGTTAGACTGGCTATCTTAGTTGCTTCTACATGAGCCAGTCAATGGTTTATGGTTTAAGCCAGATTAAGAAGATTTTCTGTGACTCGCAACTAAAAACTATCCCAATATATTCAGGATTCTTATTAATAAAATGGCAATTATTTACTAAGAATTTTTAAGAAAAAGAGATCAAAGTATCATTCAAGATAAAACACCCACAAAATTTTAGGAAACAAAGGCTTTCCACCTAAAAACTGTTGCCTTTTCCTGGGCTTTCAATCTTTTTGGCTGTAAGGCTAAAATCAGACTAAAATCCTGTCCTGTACTTTATTGAGGCTGGAATGATACAGTCTATAGAAAAAGGTTTCATAATATCTAAAGTGCTATCAAAATTCAATTTAATATATTGTTAAAGCAAGAGAAGGACCAACACAAATACTCTAAGCACATCCTATTCCTTTGGATTTATCTGACTGCGAAGCATACTTGGGATGGATGCAGTTGGGTAAATTCAGGCCACGTATTCACTGAGAAAGCAAGAAAATCAGGTCAGTCCTCAGATAATCTGGATCGCAGATTCCCCTGCTCAGAGAGACAACCTAGTTGCTTGCCTCCAGTGATCGCTTTGTGTCCTAGCTAAAGAGGAAGGGAGGAGACAGATCTGTCTACTTTTCTGTACTCGTGGTAGTCTACTCACAATCCCACACACCACACTTTGTATAAATAGAAGGTGAAGCAATATATATGAAAATCAACTGAGATTAAAGAAGAAAAGCAAGTGTCGAATCTCAGAATGTTGTAAAACTTGGCATAGACAAGATACGACTGGAAGTGTGGCCTTGGATCATTGGCTGAAAATACACCAAGTGTGATTATTCGAATTCCCTATGCCTCATACCCAGAGACTGCATTCCAATAAACCTAAGACAGAACTCATGAAACTGAAATCTTAATAAGATTCCCAGGTGATTGGAAGGCACATAAAAGTTTGAGAAACATTAACATAAGAAAGGTTTATGTTTTTCTACTCTTTCTCGCTAATTATTTGGTCTCTATAGCTGACTCTAAAGCTGGTTATATCGTAGATTTTTTTTTTTCTTGTCAAAATTGTCTTAAGAGTAGCTTAAGTAGTTTGTTACCACAAATGAACTTTCAAATTGGCAGTGGGAACTTTTTTAGCATGACCATGCTAAAATCAGTCCAGCTTTTTAAGATGTACATGACATTGACATTTTCTAAAGGGGATCTTGCAGAGCACACTCGTATGCAGAGGCTGTAGAGTAATTGAGCATATTTAATGACAATATACCCTTTGCTATCTGAAAACAACAAACACAATCACATTAATTCTGTTTTTAAAATAGCAAATCCCAGTTTCTTTGCCTGTGAAGTTACTCATCCAAAAATTTTGTGGGAATTTTTAGTGTAGACATATCGTACATGCATGGCACCAGGTTATTTTGGCGCGATTACATCAGATTAAAGATCTGCTGAGACATCCTGTAAGTCTAGATAAAATAACTCCCAATATCTGCAATTGTCAATGACACAGCTCCAAATGCTCACAGTCTGTGCAGTGGCAGGACCTTACATAACAGTCTTCCTACGGCTAAGTTTTTGGCAAAGTACTGCAAATAGCAAATGATGTATCCAGACACTGCAAACCAACTGCATAAAGGTAAGAAAAACACATGAGCAAAATAAGATTAAAATCAGGAATATAATCATCTAAATTAAAAAAAACAACTAGTATTCATATTGTGTATTCTAAGAGCATAAAGAGGAAGGAAAAAGAAAAAAAAACAAAAAATTCAAGTCTAAACTAATATCATTATTTTTCCAGTGTATTCTTCTCTAAGAATATGAAACATTTAATTATATCCATAGGAACACTCATTCAGGCTGACAAATAGTTCTAAAATAGAGTTGTACTATACTTTGCCAATACTGAGAGTACTAGGATCTGACTCTAAACCTCTGAATATTATAAAAAATTTTCCCAGTGCTATATAACAAATCTCATTTCAAGATGAGTGAGAATTAATCTTACAATAAGGAGCATTGATTTCACACTATTTCCTTAGAGCTCCCAGGACTACAGAATAATTAAGCCTCCATCCACAGATAGTATTAACACATTTCTGTGTCCAATCATTTTCCTTTCTAATGTAAGCCCAGCTTGGGGGCCTTGGGGCAGGAGAGGCACAGGCCTGAGAGTACAAACAGTTTTTCCTTTGGAGCGAAGTTAGTTTAGATGTAATTGATTCAGCAAACTCACTCCATTTGAACACCTACTTCATTCATGTCAGAACCTATAGGAAGAAGACAATCAAGAGAGACACTGACTGCATTAGTTACCTTTCTAGAGTCAATGGTTTGCAAGAGAGAAGATTTAATACAAGTCCAAGTAACAACATTCACACACACAAGTCAAATGTGGGATGGGGGCAGAATGTCTGTCTATGCACTGGAGACCCGAAACATCCAATCAAGGGCTGGGAGCCCACGGCAATGTCCCATGTATGTCTGTGTCTGCACTAAATGGCTAAGAAATCCATATTGGAACCAGGATACGATGCTCACATCAGAGATGAAGACCAGAGATCCCCTGAAGCGAAGAGCAGCCGTCTTAGATGACAGCAAGGCCCCGAGCTCCTTCTGCAATGAGAACAACCAAGTTCCTTGAGAGAGTTAGTTGCAACAGAGCTTTTCCTGGGAAACAGCTGGCCCCTATCTTCTGCTCCTGTTCTCTTTAATGTTGTGTCAACAACCTTCCTCAGGTGGATCCTCTACGCCCAGAACCACACCAACTCAGTCCAGCTGGGCCTTCTTTCTCAAGTTGATCGCAGTAAGTCCACCACACTGTCTCTCTTACCAAAAACTGCAATCTAGCGATGATCTTCTCCTTTGCTGTGAAATACATCAGCATGGCTTGAGTCCCACTCTTTGAGTACTGACATTTAGACAACTTTCCTTTTTGATAGTGTCCTTTTTTCCAAGACTTTTCCTCCTTGTAAAAACGTCCTTCCTCCTACCTTTCTTTTACATACTATTATACTTTTTAAAAGTAACTTCTTGCTATTTGCAATGTTCGATCTCCCCTTATTTTCTGATTTTTGCTTCAAGTACTTTACTGAAATTTTTTTGCCAGTGTCTCACTTCTTCCATGAATGCTGACTTGATTTAGCATTTATTTAAATAAAACTCGGTAATGCACTTTATGTCATTAATCCATTTGCTCAGGCTTATTGGGTACCCACTGAGGTCCAGACACTGAGATGGTGCTAACTTCAACAATGAGCGAGTCAGGCAGGCCCCTTGCTCTCACAGTGCTGCGGTGTAGGGGGGCCTTTAGTTTGCTCATTTGTAAAATTCCTTAGCATCAGTGAAAACATACTGTTGGTCTCCTATCTTTTTGACCCTCCTCACTCAGTCCCCTTTTTAGCAAATTTGTATTATATTCCTTGATATTCTTTTGAAGATTTGTCTTCAAATGATTTTTATTCCTTTTTCTCATTCTCTGTCAATGTGATTTCATCAACTCTATTACCATATATTTATTCCAACTCAGTTTCTATATCCACCTTAAAATTTCCTTCAGCCTCAGACTTTCATACCAGTGGATTAGCTAGCTCTACCTTCATGCTTTAATGAAATGCCTAATCAACATGCACAAAGCTCGATTCATCATACCCCTCCAACCAATACCTTCTGCTGTATTACGTATCTTACCTAGCGATAGTACTAATTATTCTAACCTACGCTAACACTCTCGAGACTCATCCTCGATTCTTTTCTTTTCCATTGTTGTCCCCATCCGGACACTAAAATAAATATCAGAAAGAGATAATTTGCATATTTAATATATTTTCAAGTTCTTTCCTACTTGGAGTTCATCATCTCTCTCACAGTCTAAGTAAAGACTAGACCTTTTCAGCCCGGAGCATGGCATGACATCACCGCCTAATAGAGGTGTTACCTTGAATCCAACTTCCATATGAGAAATAAAATAACAATCACACTCTATAAATAGAAAATGTTTATTGTAATACTTAATAACTTAATATTCAAAAAGCAGTTGAGTGACTTGACTTCCTAGCAAAGTTCAAAGAATGCCATTTCTTCTGCACTTCTGGAATTTGGAGAGTATGTAACACGCGATCTCCCTTATCTGCAGTTTAGGTATGCACAGTTTTGGTTACCCACCTTCAACTGTGGTCTAAAAATATTAAAGGGAAAATTCTAGAAATAAACAATTCATAAATTTTAAGTTATTCATGTTCTGATTAAAGTAATGAAGTCATGCTCCATCTTACCTGGGACCTTTATACACTCTGAACTTGCTACATGTGTGTTAGCCAACAAGTCGCAGTGTTAATTATCAGGTCAGTTGCTGCAATATCACAATGATTGTGTTCAAGTAACCCTTATTTTACTTAAAAATGGCCTGAAAGCACAAGAGTAGTGATGTTGGCAATTTGGAAAAGCCAAAAAGAAACCGTAGAGTTCTTCCTTTTAGTGAAATGGGAAAGTTCTCAGCTTGACGAGGAAAGAAAAAGAAAATCATGTACTGAGGTTCTAAGATCTACGGTAAATCATCATTGCTAAATGTTTATCATGTCTAAACCTTATCATAGGTATATATGCATAGGAAATAGGTAGATATAGAGAGAGATGGCTGAGAGAGAGAGACAGAGAGACAGAGGGAGACAGGGACAGAGAGACAGAGAGATGAGAGAGACAACAGGAGATGAACCAACATTTAGGGCATCCACTTGAGATTCTTCAGGAGACTTCCCCCAGTAGTATAAGCAGAACTACTATATGTTTTACTAAAAATATAGTCTAAAGCATGATAGGTTCTAAAAAGTAGTATCGGTTTAATATTTCTTTGCCAATATTTATACCTTTTACTTGCTGACTTATGCAAGAACTTCAAGCAGTTTTACTATAGGACTTTCCTTTCCATTTAGTCACATTCCTGAGAGAAGAGTTGCTTTAATGCTATAAAATTTACTCCTGAACACAAAAGAGTTAATGCTAGAGCTAAAAGATGACTCAGGTGCTCTTATGTTGTGCTACTGATAACCAAAGGCTGTTGTGTTTGTTCTCTTCCTTTTTAAATACCGTCATTTTCTTAATGTTCCCTTTAGAAAAAGGCTGGGGGGAGCGGCTGTTGTGTGAAAAGGCTGCATCTGTTCGGTGCTGCCAGCACCTCCCCTCTTGTTAGGCGAGTGTGACAGGCTTGGTTGAATATTTATCTGTGACTAATAGAGACCTCTTTTCTTGACTCCAATTGACTCACTGCATTTTGAAAAGGCAGTGATATTGACATCCCACTTACCACCTCTGGGACTGCTTCTCATGCTGGAAATAAAAGTGTCTGCTGCTCTGTTCGTGTTAGATGCACCTGCATAGAAAAATCCATCAAAAAAACAAAGGCCTCCATTTGCTGGTATCTTCAGGCTCATGTAAGCCTTCGATTTTATTTCTTACTACTCCCCTGACGAAGCAAAATAGAACCACTTTTTTGATGCTACACACCTTGTCATGGATGCTTCCAAACTCTTGCTGGAGATTTCAATCTGGAATGGCCTTGTTCATATGTGATCCTTCAATTTAGTGATCCCTCAAGACCTAAATCAAATTTAACTCCATCCATTATGACTTACTGAACTCTACCCCACACCAACATATAGTATTTTTCTGGACGGCCCCAGAACTTTGCATCTCATTGAGTTAGGTCACTGCTCTTTTCTATGTCACTCAAACTATGGTTCTGATCATAATATAAACAATTATATTTTTCCTCTTTATTTTTAAATAATTTTCCACAAATATTATCTATTCTTGAAAATTGTAGGTTATATCATCATCACAACTGCTAACCTTTATTTAATTTTCCCTGGAATCAGAATATAGTACTAAGAACTTAATAAGCATTCTCAGTTTATACTTACAACTGCTCTGTAAGTAATACCATCATTCTCATTCTAAACACAAGAGAATTGAGATGCAAAATATTTGATCTTTCCAAAAAAGGTCTCAGTTATCCGATGGTACAGTAAGAATTCAGAGCAGTTGCCAACCTACTACATCTTAGCACTGTATCTTGTGCAAAGTTAAATATAGTTCCTGCATTATTTGGCAAATTCCACTGAAGAGAAACATTTGTAAATCATTTTTATATATCTGGGTAAGTATCCTGGCTTTTTTCATGTAATTAGCAGAACTTTGTCCCTGTAGCTAACATAATATAGTGATTTTCAAAGGCCAACTGCATTAGAATCTGGGGGCGCTAGTTAGAGATTTTTGAGCAGCTCCCTGCATTTACAGAATTAATTGCCTTGAGAACTGGATTTATGAATTCTCCAGATGAAACTTACACACTGAATTTTATGAAGCTCTGGCTACAACAAAGTGCATGGTGTTTGCTGTGTCTATTATGATGACTCCTGTGAGGCAGCTGACTTCCAGTCAGAAGGTCACCATCGATTCTTTCAGCCATTCTGTTTGCAGGCCATTCTGCGAAGCTGCTGCTCTGACAAAGCAGTCACACCTGACAACTCATGTCATTCACTTCCGCAGAGACTGCAACAGAAACTATCATTACAGTCAGTCTGGCCCCAGATTTAGTGCTCTGACTTGCACAGTGATGGGTCTAACAAAATCAGAAGCTGCTGAGCCTACTAGGGCTCCCATGAAGGAAACAACAGAGGCTTCGTATGTTCATGATCTTCTTGCCTGTTCTGGCACGAGAAGCGGTCTCACGCTTTATCTAGTGACTTGTTTTAACCTAAACTTCTTAGTCAAGAGCTACTTTTAAATCTAACTTCTCATTCATTCAACAAACATTTATTAAACATCAGTTTATGAGAGACATTGTGATGAGGATAGAGATTTAGAAGTGAACAAAACATGATCTCTCTCTAAGAAAATCTTGCAAGAGGAGAAGAGCAGGCCAAGTAGAAGAAATAGCATGTGAAGAGACACAGAACGTGCAGGGGGTGCTTAGCTTGGGGGATCTGAAAGGAGGGGTGAGGGACATATTTTCTGAACCCATTTAGATACCTTCTTCATTTTGCTAATAAATGAAATAGTACATTTTTAACGTTCTCTACAATAGTTCGTATCTTTTTTATTCCTTTTCTTCTCACTTCTTTTTAATACCACTTCTTGTAAATGGCTCTTCAAGTTTTGCTTTCTCTCAAGCTCTCTTTGTCTCAATCTCATTTCTAATTGTATAAGCTGTATTACAGTTAACAGAATGTAAAAAATATTTCATGTGTAAATCACAATCATTTGCTATGGAGTAACAGCCTTACATTATACTGACACCTTATATTTGTTTGAAGAATATGTCAAACAAAATGAAAGCCTGTTTGAAAGTGAAAAATAAAATTTTGGTCCCATATGTAGAAATTTAAGTGATTGAAATAATTTCTGAGAATGTGGCTAACTCTCCAACTTCACACATCTTCATTGTATTTTAGGATCTACACATGATCAAAGATAATAGAACAACTCTAAAGTCAGTGGCAATAATAAACATAGAAAACATTTATTTTAATCTATTTTATACAATTTTATTAATGTAAAATTTATTTTAATCTATTTTATACAATTTTTTTTTTTACCAAAACCTTTGAGAAGCAAAATTGAAAAAAATTGGATTCATCTCTCTTCTCTTCCTCTTCCCACTACAGGATAAATATATTAATATGAAGTTAAATACCATGAAAATGATACAGAGGCATATAGTTGGAGCAAATCAAATAAGTTATCAACATATTAGGTATTGATAATAATAATCAGTAAATTCCTTTCATATTCATTATGAAATCTAAAAAAAACTAAGACATTTGTTCATGGTATGAAATACATCAAAATCACCTGAAGTGGGAGCATACTTAGTCTGTCTCACCTAAGTCAAAATGGTTGTCATCAAGAACACACACATACATACAGTGAATACTGGAGAGGATACAAGAGAAGGGGAACATTTATACAATGTTGATGGGAATGTAAATTAGTACAGCCACTGTGGAAATCAGTACAAAGGATCCTCAGAGAACTAAAAATTGAATTACCGTATGATCCAGCTATACCATTCCTGGTATGTACTTGAAATACCTAGTCAGCATACTGTAGCGATATCCACATACCCAGGTTTACACCAGCACAATCCACCGTAACCAAAGATAAAAGAAATTTAGGTGTCATTCAGGGGATTTTGTATCAAGAAATGTGATATATATATATACACTGTGGAATATTAATAAATAAGAAGGAGATCTTGTCATTTGGATGGAAGTGCAGATCATCATGTAAAGCAAAATAAGACTCAGAAAGGCAAGTATCACATGTTTTCTCTCATATCTGCAAATGAAGTGTTTTGTTTAAAATGAGATGGGGAGAGAAAAATAAACATAGAAGAGAAGCTACTAGAAAAGGAGGAATGAGGAGCTGGATGGGGAGAGTAAAAGAAGGCAATAGAGGGAGAGGGTAGGATTAAAGGATGATAGGTCACGCTGGAACACATTAATCTGTGTACAAAATTGAATATTCACAATCTTCCAGATATTTCCATGTAGTAAGTTTGGGGCGAGGCTTATGTGTCTATGATTTCAACAATATCTGCAGGTGATTATGACCTAATTCAAAACTGAAGAACAGCTCTGCTGCTAGAAAAGAATAATGACAGGTAATAGCAGAGTTCATAACTTCTGGCCAGTTAATTCACACGTATGACTAGGTAAAGACAGCATTTCAGTCTTCTGATTTTTCAAAATATATTGCCAGGCTGAGCTAGTGATTGCCATGGCCTTGTTTTTCTTGTAACAAATTATCCCCTATTTGTTTAGTTGCATCATGATATTTAACTTTCTAACTGTGTTCTGTAGAGATCTATTATGACTTTGAACAATGTTGTAAGAAGTGTACTTCTTTCTGCGTTTCTTTCTTTCATTCTTTCTTTTTTTCTAGCTTTGCAATCTATACTTTTTGATCAAGCCTTTCCTCATACAGGAAGTCAAATGGAGGAGGTGCCATATTTTCAGATGTTTTCTGTGCTATAAACAGAAAACATAGTGTGAAGCCCTCCTCGGGGATTTTATTGAGTTTCCAAATGACACCCACCTATTGACCAGTTGTCTTAGAGATTTCAGCAGAGACAGAATCTTGAGTGAAAAGAATCATCTGTATTGGTAATTCCCTTATGTTCAGCATGAGGAGAATGACGGTTTTCAATCTGTTTATTCCCAGGATGTGTATAGAGGATATGAGCAGTGGAGTGAATCAAACTGCACGTATCCAGTGCGCTTGCCGCCAGCCATGCAGCACTTCGTGGTCTACAATGGGAAGAAGTTTAAAATGGAATCCCAGAAGGAGCCAAATAAACAACTGTCAGTCTCCTTAGAGTGACACAGTGTGCATCCCATGGCAGTGTGCCTGAGCTCGGTTTCCAAGGTAATTTTATAATAAGCAGTAATATTTGCAGAGTGATTAATGACATGCTTCTACCAATGTGAACATCTGGTATCTTTAAGAATAAACATAATTTTTAAAAAAGAAGCACGGTAAATGATAAACAAAGATTATTAGGGCACTGGGGTCGGAGTGCGTAGATCAGTGGCGGAGTATTTGCTTAGCATTCATGAGGCCCTGGGTTCAATCCCCAGCACTGGTAAACATAAAATAAATAAAATTAAAATAATACTAGAGTATTATGTTGAATAGGACTACCTATTTTTGCCTTTCTATATAAGCTTTAGAAAAGTGTTTATCAATATTGACAAGGTATCTTGAGAAATCAGATTATAGTTGCATTGATTATATAAATTAAATTGGAAATAGCAGGTACCTTGAATATACTGGATCTTTCAATCTGTGTATATGCAGTGCACTATCTCTCCATTTATATCATTTTTAATTTATGTCAGTAGTATTTTTCAGTTTTCCCATAAAGATTCTACACACGTTTTGATAGATTTATGTCCATGAGTTTGATTTTCGATGGTATAAGTGGTATTTAAAAATTTTAAAATCCAGTTCCCTATTAACGGTTCACAGGAAAGCAATTGGCTTTATGTACGACCTTGTATCCTCTTACCTCATACTTGCTTATGAGCGCCAAAATTTTTTTTAAAGATGCATTGGTAGTTTATACATAAATAATCATTGTATCTGCAAATAAACACAGTTTTGTTTTCTCCTATTCATTTTGTGCATAAATTTTTCTTTCTCTTCTCTTTTGGCCCTAGCTACAACTTCTAATATAATACGGAATGGGAATGATGAGAGGAGACTTCCTTCCCATTTATTGTTGTTGTGTCATTCAGTTTCAATTCAGACGTTTAACATTATAGCCAATATTCGTGTCACATACTATTTATAATAAATATAATAATTTTTTATTATTTCATTGGTTCTGTAGGAATGAATCTACTTCGTTCTAGTAGTTCACTTTATACCTGTTACTGTACCTTAAATTTTCTTTTTTCTTAAATGACCCTTAATAGGTGGACTGTTTGTTTTAAACAGTGTGCACTGGCCCTAAAATATACAACAATGACCTTCTTCATATTTCCCTATCTTCCTCTCTTCTACTTTCAGTTTTTTTTTAATTTTAGTTCATTAGTATATGTATGTAGTACACAACATTTACATTCCTTGTGAGAATTTCATATGTTTACATAAAACATTCTAAACCCTTTTTCCGTTCCTTTTCCTTTCCCTCCCTTATTACTGGCCATTAGAGAAATGCAAAGTAAAGCAACACCGAGATTCTGTTTTAGCCCAGACAGACTGGCCTTCATCAAGAAATCAAATAATAACAAATGCTGAAGTTGCTGAGTGGAGCAGGAGGTGGGACCCTTCTACACTGTTGTTGGGAATGTAAACTAGTAAAATTTTAAGTATGTGAATACGGAAATTCCTCAAAAATACTAAAACTAGAAATTCCATTTTATCCAGCTCTTTCTTCTACTTTCATTTTTAAGTGAATCCTCTCTATACCATCAGGAAATACAGCATATATATAATTTTTCTCTTATCTGTTTCCTTATCCCTGTTTTAAACTTGATTTACAATTAAATATTTTAGGTAAACCACAGCAAACCATTCACCAAGGCTTCTTGGATAAGTCTTAGCTGCTGCTTTAACTCATTCCCTAGTAGATTCCTCCTGAATGGCTCATATATTTGACCTTCCCCGAGTTTTGCATAGCGGAAATGTTTTTATGCTCTTGATACCTTAAGGATCATTTTGCTGAATATAAAAGTTTGGTTAACTTTACGTTTGTTAGTATTTTGAAAATGCTGCTCCACTGCTGCTTTCTTTCGTCTGCTGCTCCTGAGAAAGCTGAAGCAAGACTAATGCTCTTGCCATTATAGCTAATTTGATTATTTTGTTTACAGGAACTGAATACTTTTTCCTTAAAGTAAAACAATATTATTAGAATATTTCTCAGTCATTTATTTTGGGTCGTTTTCCCTGCTACACATTAGACCTTCTGAGACTGTAAGGTTAAGTCATCTTTTATTTTCAGATTTTTCTTTTTGGCTTACTGATTTAAATATTACTTCCGTTTTTCTTTTGTATAAACTCTGATAATTCAAAAGGCAGATTTTTTGTCTGTCCATCTTCTGTTTCACCCACATTCTCCCTAAACATTTTTCCTTTTTAAAGGTCTCAAACGGGATATTTCGTTGTTGTTCTGCTTTTGCTTAATGTTCCTCATTACATTGCTTATTACACGCCTTATATTTTTATTCTAATTTCTCCTTCATTATGATTTTGTCCTTTGTTTCAAAATCTTTTCCGAATTGGACTGACTGTCACTGCATTTTTGTGTATTGGTCTTTTCTGCTGGTTTTTTTTTTTTATTTCTGATTTGATGCATATTTAAAAATCATAACCAAATCTTGTAGAATTTGGTTGGGAGTACTTGCAGTATTCTGCTCCCTTATTGTTTTTTTTGGGAGGGAGCAGAAGAAATTTTTGTCACAGTACTATGGACAGCCAAGTTAGAAATTAATCAGAGGGATTTGGGCCCTCAAGTAAGTCAGCACAAAAAATAGAGACATCAAGATTGTGACTGGAGGTGCAAAACAGAGTCACAATGGCTGGTTTGCACGACTCCCTAAGGGGTAAACAGCAATCTCGGATTATACTCTCTGGTCCAGCGCTAATGGTGGTCACCCAGGATTGACTGGATTCTGGATTCGTTTAGGTAACCAAAAACTATCATCCATTGTTTGCTGGTGACTTATGCCTTTCGTTGGTTGTTTGCATCATGTTAAAAGTTGAGAACATGAAAGACGGTGATGTGGGTTTCTGTGATGGAACTTTTTTTTTTATTTTTGCAAACAAGGCTTTGTATTCTTGACTTATTTGGCGGTTATACAATGGGTCTATTACAGACAGATTTTAGAATGGCTTTTGGCTGACAGCTTGAGTGGGTGTGTCTGAGATTCAGCCAGAAGCTGTGGAACAGGTTTTGGGAGTGCACCTCTGTCAAAGATGTGTCAGGAAGTGGTAATGGGCTTCTCTCTGCAATTCTAAAAATGTTTTTTTTTTTTTCCTTCCAACTGAAAGCTTCTAAACTAGAAAATGAGTGGTCATTTACAAGGGCACCAAAGATAGCATTCCTTTATAGACTACGTAACCCCCAGCCCTGGGTGAGAAGGGAATTGGAGTCCATGCTGACCCAGGAAGGCACACAGGAGGGTTTGGGCCGACCTGGTGCCTGGGTGGGGTTTCTCATGCAACCAGCAAGAGAGACACTTACTCTGAGACACAGTAAAAAGACCCAGTCTCGGAGTGACACTAAAGAGAGTTACTTCCCAAAGCACGCACATATATAAGCCCAAAACAATAAAGCTTAAAAGAGCATCTCCGATCTGTCCTTTGATTGTTCCCTCTTCCCTTCTCTCTCTCCCTCTTTCTCTTGCTCGCCCTCAAAAACTTGAAAAGTAACCACTCAGGTTCTTTGATTGTTGGTTTTCTGCTTGAAAATGCAGTTAGAGTCCACGGTAGCTTTTGTTTTGGGGTGCATATTTAGCTAAGGATTGGCTGGGAAAGTTTTGATCTTTTTGCCATTGAGATAGAATTTAGTACTTGTGCCCTACATTGGGTCAATCTACTGTCCTTTCGCCACTGCCCCACTCTTGAGAAATAATGCAATTTACCACAGTGTTTTGTCCAAGGCAATTCTCTTCTCCATGGCTGCTACATTTCAGGACCAAGCTTCCAGAATGGTGAGTTCCTCCTCCCTCAATCCTTAAAAGTGAAGCTGAATTTTACTTATCCCTGGACCATATTCTTAGAAACTGGTCTGCATTTAATCTTCAAACTCTCAAAGAATAAATGTAAAAATTTTAGTCGAAAATTATCAGCCTTTCAGCCCTTACATAGAAATTGAAATTAACTCCTTCCGCTTTTCTCTTCCTTCAAAAATGCTGCTCCACAGGCCAGAGTGACTGGTTTTTATAGCGCAGATAAGTCTGTTGATCAAACAAACAAACAAAAATTTCTAGTTTAATAACAGTTTTAAACAGCAACAGGTATTAAAGGATGGCCACAGCCCCAGTCTCCAGAGACTGCTCTATCTTGCCAGAATTTCTTTCTAGAACATCTTGCCAGGCTGCTTATCATTCTCAGAGATATACTAAGAGCCAAAAAAGGAAAGCCTATAGCCACTCATGATCCAAAAGTCACAGGATCACAAGAAAGGGGGCCCAGGCACAAGATAAAAGTGCATAAATGAGGTTTGGGCCATTTCCTCGCTCCTCCAATTCACTTTTGCTGGCACTAGATAAGGTTAAGTCTAAGGCACACTTTAGATTGGGTATAAAACAAGCGGATAAACAGGGATGACTTCTCTCCCGTTGTTTCTTTTTAAAATGGAAAAAAAAAAACTGTCATAAGTAGACATCTGTAGCACAGCAGATTGGAGCCTCATCAGGCCTTCTTCTCCTACTTTTTGGAATACATACTTAGCTCCAAAGAGTGTCACCCGGTCTCTTTCTACACCCAAACCTGGCCTGAGCACTCCTTAAAAATAGTTAAAATTAATAAAAACAAAATAATTAAAATTACCTTTAACAGTATGTACCCTTAGATGAAAGAGTTACATATGGCTATCAAAACAGCAGTTTTGTTTATCAGCTATGGCTATCAAACAACCTTGGCTATCACAACAACGATGAGAAGCCTGAAGAGCTGGCTATTCCAATAGGATAAACCATCACCTTAAGTCCTTTCCTTAAAAAGTCTTTGCTATCAGAGGCAAAGAGAGTTTTTTTTTCCCCTTTTGACTGTTATTACAAGAGATCTCTGTTAATTGAGGACCTATAAAAAAGTTCTAATTAGTCTATTTATAAACATGAACATAAGAACTACAAAAGGGTTATTATAGTTCAACTTGACCAATCCATCTGAGAAGGTATTCTGTCTTGTGTGTGTTCACCCATCAGTCTGTTCACTGTATGTTAATAACTGGTTAAAAACCCACAGTCGCTTTGTTTAAGAAAAATATTGTTTTGAGCTCAACAATTCTTTCTTTTTTTGTCTTTTTGGCTCCTTTGGATATTTCCATGGAAAACTATTTATATAGGTTTTCAGGATAGATAAACTCCTTTAAAACATTACCATATAAAGACTAGCAAACTTGAGGAATAAAAGCCATACAGTTTGATAACATAAAAGCTGTAGGCAATTTATTTTAAAATGTATTTCTTTCTGTGTTTTAACTTTCAGGTGTATATTATCCTCCAGAAGTTCTACTTAAATCAGCTTATAGATAAATACTATGACACTATCTCAAATACTTGTGATTCACGTAGTTCAATAATGGGCTAATTTAAATCAGTTGATAGGAGTAAAAATGTCTTTACATTTGATAGCACATTTCTATCCAGGTTTTTGTGTAACCAAGATAGTGTTAAAAAATCAGTTTTATTTAAAAATCAGTTTTATAAATGCAATGTATATTATTCTCTGAGTACCATGATTTAAGTGTTTTTCTTGGTCAGTGATAATATATATAGCTTTAAAAAAATGGTAACTTTTATGATAAGTTATCCATGGAAAATGGTTTTGGCTATAATTAAAAGATTAAATTTTTTATGTCTAAAACAGTATAGTTTTCTAAAAATATTGAGAGCCTTTGGTTTTACTTACACAGCTGAATTTTTTTTTATTTCTTCAAAAGTATTTATTTTTTACTAGATTTAAAAGCAAAAGTTCTATATTTTACTAAGTTTCTTGTATTCTCATTGTTAGGTTTTTGGTTACTAAAAAGTGTGCTTTAAGAGTTATTGAATATTTGAATGTTAAGCTATAAAATATTTCCAATAATCACTTCATGATTGTTAAAATAAACAACTATTTTCTTAGGTTATGACCTAGCATATATTCAGGTATATATGCATATAGGCATATATCTAAAAACAAGCTATGAGTGAGTCTAGGCTTTAAAGTTAGTTTACAGAGTTAAGGCTATTTAAGTTTAATATACACAAAATAACTAATAGGTGTTCTCTTTCATACAATATATATTTAGACCTAACACATATAAAATGATCAAAATCTGCTATCTCTTTAAACTTGATCCTGACATCCTGATCTACATCTAGTGGCTTTGATTAAACAAGCACTCTGTTATTGGATAAATGAGATAATACATTTATGTGTAGTCATTAACACTGTGTCCTAAACTTCGGTGACCCACCCAACCTCCAGAGCAGATAGATTGTTGGATCCCAGAGGACGGGAGTCAACCGGTGTATAGTGGAAATAAAAGGAGGGTTACTAGAGAAAACTACATTTCTCATGCTCTGATGGGAAGCCACACAGCTGAGCAAGGCCGTGACCCATCCTGGTGGCTGACACTGAGAGAGGAGATGAGATGATCTATACACGGTTCCAAAACTAACCCCTAAGTAGCCTTAATTGAGCTAGATCGATAGCAGAGATTCATTTTTGTTAACACAGGTATCACTTTAACTTGGTCTTAAATACCCAATGAAAAGGTATAACCAAAAGATATATAAAACTAATATCATTATAATAGAGGCTAGATATAAAAAGGGGGCTCCAGTCATTGACCCGTTCTGGCAGTTTCCAGCTATACCAGTAGCTGACACTCTCCTGTCTCAATGACTAGAAGCTACAGTGGAACATACAAATGCTCAGCAAGTGGCTTCAAATTCCTTTGCTAAAATTGTCCTTCAAAACAGCCAAACACTGCATCTTCTTACAGCAAAACCTGGAGAGATCTGTGCACTAATAAATAAAATTTGTTCACTTTAGATAAATAATTTAGATCATGTAAAAAGGATTTTTAAAAAATCAAACTTATAGATAACCTCCATTAGTAGACAAATCTAAGAGCCAGCTGCTTACAATCACTATTCTAGTCCCTTAAGAACAGTGTCTGAATGTGGCTCTTGTCCCCAGTCTGCCTTTTCATTCTAGTGCTCAAAGCTTTGGTTATATGTGCTTTAATCTCTTGGAAGAATTTATTTTTGCCTAGAGGATGAGAAATTCCAAATGATCATACATATAAAACCAATGACAAATGTGCCAAATTCCTTTTACCAGGATCTACCTGACAGCTTCAGAGAGTTCCTAACTGCTAAACCCCAACATGACTTCTATCCAAAGTTTCTTAGATTAGCCCTCTAGAGAAAAGCCCTGACTGAGGACTCCCCTACCACGATCCTCAGCTTGAAGCAGCTAGATTGAATCTTCATCCATTTTCGTCTCATGGCATTTAGGGATAGCTCTTCAGAGGGGGGGATTTTATAGACAACTAACTTAGAAATCAATATACAGTCAGAGAGGGACTGAGCTGTTGTCAAGTGAGCAGAAAAAATTAAGACATTAGAATTGTGGCTGGAAGTGCATCTGAAGAAGGCTGGGCCTCAAGACAAAGACGCAGTGAGCCAGCCTACATGCCTCCCTAAGAGATAAACAAGACCTTGAGATTTCATTGTAATTAGCACTACCTGGTCCAGTAAGTCAGTTGCCCAGGTGGGTGATCAGAGCATCTGGACCCACCCTTTCCCAAAAGTATCTTGTTCTTTCCGTATACCTGCTAGGTGACTTGTTTCCCTATCGGATCAATATTAGCAAAGCCACTACACTTATACTCCTATAGGTTGATGACAGTTTGACCCATGTTGCAACCACATTGTGACTTAATATACAAATTATTCCTGACAAAGGGCCTTAGTGGCCACACCATTTGGGACCCTGCCTGGAAATACAGGAACTATTCTTCTCTCATTATTTCCAATAAAACTCTCCTCTTTTGTTTGGTTTGAAACTTCATTCCTCAATGGTTGTGAGACCATGAACTCAGCGCACTTGACATCTAACACGTCGGGAGTTATTTTTCTCTTATATTAGCTCTATTTCCAGTCCTGTAGGTTGATGGTAGTTTGGCCCATGTTGCACCCACATTGTGACTTTGCTGCATAAATCACCCCTGAAAGGGGCCTCAGTGCTACCCATTCAGAACTCCTCCTGGAAATTCAAGAGCTATTCTTCTTCCCCTTATTTCCAATAATGTTCTCCTCCTTCTCATGATCTTTTGGTTCATGACTTTGTGACTCAATGTTGTAAGACCACAAACTCTGCACACTTGACATCTGACAAGTCAAAAGTTATTTTCTCATAACAATGGGATATATTTTTCTCTGAATTTTCTATTTACTTTTTACAGTACTTTCTTGATCAGTTGGTGGAAACTGTTTAATTCTTATCCTTTTGTTGGTAATTTTCCTAGTTCAAGAATACTGCCTGCTCCTACTAGTGTGAAAGCTGACTCTGATGGTGATGGTAGTGATGGGCATAGAAAGAAGAGACAGGATATGCCATCTCTGTGTTTTGTTTTTGTGAGATTCTTAACATATTGCTGGAGTTTGCATCAGAGACTTTGAGCATGCTAAGTGCTCTACCCCATCTCCAGTTCTGATTCTTAATTTTTAACTGTTCCTTCTTTCTTTTCCTTGTCATCCCTTGCCTATTTATCCAAATTTGCCCCAGAAGGAATGCTTCCCCGACGATAATGACCCCATGTCAGCTTAGTTGGAAACCTCACTCAGCGGTTAAAGCTGGGAACTCCCAATTTCTTGTGTTTAGCATGTTCATACTTATTCTTGTAATATCGCTTTCTAGAAGTGATTGTCTGTCTTTTACCTGCAACTTCTGTTCCCATCTTCTTTCTCACAGAAGCTCTTGAATTTCCCTTCCCTCACTCTCCATAATGATACTTTGCAGCTAGGAGAACTTTGTTGGAATTTGGCTTTTATTTCTTCACTAACAAGTAAGTGAAAGTTTATAGTATTCTTTGCTTTCTTTTAATACTTAAAGCAAAGCCAATTATAATTTTGTGTTCTTTGATTATGTAGTTTTTTTAGGAGGTCATGTGAGCAGATTCGGGTGGTGGTCATTATCTTTCCATTCGTGGACTGCCCAGGAAGTATTTTATGCAAGAAAATGTCAGTTTTATAGGGTGAAGGGAGGCTAAACAGCAAAATCAAAAGGTAAAATGAGGGATAAAGCAATAAATCTCCAGGCTAGTGAAGTAACTCACAGTAAGAAATGTAAAAAAGAAGCAATGGAATTCAAGAAGTGAGGACGGGTTCAATTTACACCTAACATTATAAGCACTAATAGTAAATTTCTTAAATCAGGATACTGTTTAAAAGAATGCTGCTTAAAGACTAAATTTTCTGTTCATCAAGAGCAAAATAATCAGGTCACATACTGAGATAATCTTCTACCATTGTGCAGAAAAAATTTCATTGGTCATTGACCTTCTGGGAAACTCTAAAGGAAGCTCTACTGAAAATGATTTTTAAGACTGTTAACCACCAGCATCTTTTAATTCATTATGACAAATTTTGTCCTACTTTCATATTAACACGTATATTTTTGGGTTTTAATTCATTTAATTTAGTTCTTTGCATCGATATTTTGTTTTTAAATCAAACATTCCAGCATTTAAACACTTAAGGCCTGGTGAAATTTTGCTAATGAATAAGTGAACTGGTTTGGTTTGAAAGTATATTCATATAAACTGCCACCAACATAAGTCATTTGGAGAACTGGAATGACATATTTAAATTATTCTGAAGATTATAAAATTCATAGACTTTAAGTGTTTGGAATAGGGTCTAACACATTATAGCTACTAAGTATTAGGGACGAACTATCCTAACTCTATTTTATTGCACATTTGACTCTTCTTTTAGGAACAGCTTATAACAAAAACAGAAAAAAAAAAAAAGAATACTTTTGTAGGTCATTTCTATCTGACTGTGGTCAGTAATACCAAAAATATCTGAAGAAGACGTTCCATTTTTAGAAGCTAAAGTCAAAAAGTGAGAGGTTTACTGAAGCAATCATGATTTTTTTAAAAAGCAAGTACTGTTGTTAGCAACATGGATTCTGACAAAAAATATTTGGTACAAAGATGAACATGCCAATATTTCTAAATCTAATGTCCTTTCATAATAATTCTTATTATAATTTCATGATATATTTCTTAAATAAGTTAGTTACTGTTATTGTTATTGTTGTTGTTGTTGTTCTAGTATAATACAATACATGAAGACAAAAATTTTTCTCAGGCGAGTACTGAGCTTAGTATTCAGTTTCACGATGATTTAAATGGTTCTGTCCTGGATCATTGCTAACGTACCCTGTCAGGATTCAGTCTTGGATAAAATTATCTGTATGGAATACATACACTCACACCACAATTTGGGAGGGGGTGCAGTGAATAAAATGGCATTTAAACTAGAATGTTTTTACCAGGACCGGCTTAGTCATTCTGGTATAATCAGAATCATTTGATAAAATAGGAGACAGCTTGGACATTAGATAGTTTTTCTTCACACTCTCTCTTCCTACTTAGTAAGCCAAAAGAATAAATGATGTTACATATTGTCAAAAGGTATTATGTAGATTAGAAATTGATAAAGGAGATGAAATAAGTGGACAGAATTGGAAATTTTCAAACCTGAGACGCCCCAGAACTGTGTTAGAAATGAAAATCATTTGAGTTGAGTTTAACTTTTATATCATTCGATTGGAGAAATGCCCATCACATTAACCACTATATAGAAAGATCTTGTTACTTTTTTAAAGTTTTGAGAAAAGATAACAGAAATAGTGATCGAAACTAGGGATAAGTAGAAGAAAGATTAATAAGGGAGATGACTATATGGACTTGAGTCTGGCTGGGTTTAGACATATCTATATTCCTGTCTGGGAATGCAGAATGCCGGCCACTGGCAGACAATATCAATGTTTGTGGATGTATCTGTGAACTCCTAAGGAAGTACCAAGGACTAAAAACGTTGTCTTTGGCACTGAAGCATAGAATGTATAGCCTCAAGTGAGCTTTTGCTTACCAGTGAAGTAACATCACCTTCTGCTTTCTAACTCTATGGAACCACATGGTGCTCATTCCTGAACATCCGGCCGTTTCCCTGGCCTCTTGGGAAAATTAGAGAGCTGTATATGGGAGAGATGAACACAGTGGACTGTACATAGAGACCGATTTTTATTAGTTATGGAACTGGCAATGGTTTGTATGTCTGTAGATCCTTTCTAATATATATGACAGTGCCATAAAACATAATGACTGGTAAAATTGTAATAAATAATTTAAAAATGAAAGTCATGAATGATATAATCTAAAGATTTTGGTACCCATTGTTTCATGGATGGTGGAGTACTAAATATGGATGAGTTGAGTTCATCATCCTGTGCAAAGTGCAAATAAAGAAAACTTAAAAATGAGCAGATCGTATATTAGGCAAACAAACAACAACCGTGGTTAAAATAAAATCAAAGGCATGTTCAGTAATACCTTTTATAAAAGTTTCCATAAGAAGTTATCACCTGCATTTTATATTCTATTTTTAAATTTAGTATAAGATATATATTTTATTTAAAGACTCGTAGAGTTTAGAATATACAATCAGTTCTTCCTAGCCAATGTAGCTCATATCAGAAGTTCAGTTTAAGCCCCAAGTTTGAAGGTAGAGTACATAAGAACACTGCAAATGTCCTCAGTCACCACTTCCTTGCACTATGGGAAAAGAAAACCAGAAGAGGAGGTGGGTGAGAACAGATGCTACTTAAGTAGAATTCCACTTGGGTTATTTTAAGATTTAAATCCTCTACAATCTGAATTTGTGATTAATTTTCTATTCGTGTGGTGTGATATTGTTGTAGTTGAGAAGCAGAAGTTTGGCCAACAAATGTTCAGAGTAAAATATAGATGATTTTATAAAATGGCATTTATTAAGGGCCTTTGATAAATTGCCCAAGTTTGCTAACTCTTATTTCCCTTCATTGAAGATGGACATGGTGCTTGTTGTATTTTTTTACATAATATCATAAGACCTAAAAATGTATCTGCTATACAGTACTTTCGAACTTTTATTGAAACATCTTGATTACAGACATAGCCATAAAAAGTGAATTGTAAAGATCAAAGTTATCTTGACTCCCATAAAAGAAATCAGTGAGTTAATTGATTAGGGTACACAATCATGAGTTGAAAAAACTATTTACTTTTATTAGTATTATTATGAAGCCATAGAGCTGATTACATTTTGATCGTGAATATGAAATGGTAATTTTTTAAAAGGCCATTTGTTTTTTGGTGCTGGGAATTGAACTCAGGGCCTTGTGTTTGCTAGGCAAGCACTGTACTACTTGAGCTAAATCCTCAACCCCTTAAAAAGATCATTTAAGCTCAAATATAGCAGAAGGAATTCCAATATATTTTTATAAAAGCAGAGATAGTGTTCAGCGTGGGTTAAACTCATAAACAATAGGTAAAGGGACCACTTTTAGGCCTTTCTGATAGAAAATACTTTTAAATGATATTCTTATATTTTAATAATAGCAAATGTCAAATGTCTAAGTAATTCTAAATTACATTTTTAAAATAGACTATTCTTTCAAAACAGTATTAGATTCACAGCAAAATAAAGTAGGAGCTCAGAGATTGCCCATATGCCCCCAGCTGCGACACATGAAGAGTTTTCTCTATTGTCAGCATACCCCTCTGTGATAATCAACTTGACTGGACTATGCCAAGCAGATTGATAGAGCACACTTCTGAGTATGTCTGTGATGGGGTTTCCAGACACGATTGGCTTGGAGACCAATAAACTGAGGTAGAAAGATCCACCTTGATTGTAAGTGGCAACATCAAATAGGCCTACAGCCAAAATGGAACAAAAGGGGAAGAAGGAGGAAGTCATCCTGCATGAGCAATGCTCCAATCCGTTTGTGTGGCTGTGCTACTTTTTTGTTTGTTGTTGTTACTTTTGCTACTTTTACCACATGCGCACGTTAGACTCCAACTTCTTCAGCCTCTCAACATAGACTCACCCCAGCAGCTCTCCAGGGAGCTTCCAGGCCTTCAGCCTCAAATTGATACTGCATCCTCAAACGTGTGGCTTCTGGCTTCTTAGTCTGAGCGTTACTAGATCCTCTGACTCTCCTGCATGCAGAGAGCCATTGTGGACTAGGCTGTCTCTGAGCACGAGTCTATGCAATAAATCCCCTTGCATAATTTTATAGATAGATTGATAGATTCTGTTCCTCTGGAAAACTCTAACCAGTACAATGTCCAAAATGGTCTATTTGTTAGGATTAAAGAACTGACAGTGAACGATGACATGTAATTATCACACTTCATTGTATTATAGTTCACTCTTCCATTCTATGGGTTTGGAAAATTTTAATGATGTATATACATTATTATAGATTCATACAGACCAGTTTTCCTGCTGAAAAGTTCTCTGTGCTCTACCTAGTTATCATTGGTAAACAACGATCTTTTTATTGTCTAGAGAGTTTTCGCCTTCTCCAAAATGTCATAAAGTTAAAGATCTCATAGTATG